>SJYA01001386.1:1234856-1262884 GCA_006410615.1 Neotragus moschatus | reverse complement strand
TTTTTTTTTTTTTTTTTTTTTTTCTTTCTTGCTTTTTTTTTTTTTTTTTTTTTTTTTTTTTTAGTTTCCTATGGTAATGGCAGCAGTAGGAAACTTGATATAAATTTTGGAATCTGGGAGTAAGGTTCTGCTACTATCAATCATCACTAACTTAGTAGATTAAAGCAATACAAATTTATCATCTTACACAAATGTATTATCTTATCTTACCTTTTATAGAGGTAGAGGTTCAAAATGGGTCCACAGGGCTATGTTCCTTCTGAAAACTCTAGGCAAAAATATCTTTCTTTGCTTAGAAAAGCTTCTAGAGACTACTTACTGTAATAACCATATTTTCTAGTTTCCGTATTTGATCCTCTGATATCTTGAGGCCATGTTGACCCTGGAGGGATGTCCTTCCCAGGGCCAGTCAACTCCTGGAGATATTATGGGACTCTTCTGCAAGCACTCCTCTCATATGTAAGCCAAACAATCCAGAGTCCACACTTCAACTACCTACTTGATCAGCTCTCACAACCAGACCCATTACCCGCCTGGCCTAATCATCCCAGGGCCAGGTGCCAGACAACTAGGACAGCCCTGACACCTCAGAGAACCTGTTGAAATGATTCAAACTTAGAGATATTATTCTGTCAACAAAGGTCCATCTAGTTAAAGCTATGGTTTTTCCCGTAGTCATGTATGCGGGTGAGAGTTGGACTATAAAGAAAGATGAGTGCCGAAGAATTGACGCTTTTGAACTGTAGTGTTGGAGAAGACTCTTGAGAGTCCCTTGGACTGCAAGGAGATCCAACCAGTCCATCCTAGAGGAAATCAGTCCTGAATATTCATTGGAAAGACTGATGCTGAAGCTGAAACTCCAATTCTTTGGCCACCTGATGTGAAGAACTGACTCACTGGAAATGACCCTGATGCCTGGAATGACTGAAGGCAGGAGGAGAAGGGGACAACAGCGGATGAGATGTTTGGATGGCATCACTGACTCGATGGACATGAGTTTGAGCAAGCTTCAGCAGATGGTGAAGGACAGGGAAGCCTGGCATGCTGCAGTCCATGGGGTGAAAGAAGAGAGTAGAAAAGTTGATTTAAAACTCAACATTCAAAAAACTAAGGTCATGGCATCTGGTCCCATCACTTCATGGCAAAGAGAAGGGGAAACAGCGGAAGCAGTGACAGATTTTATTTTCTTGGGCTCCAAAATCACCGCAGATGGTGACTGAAGCCATAAAATTAAAAGACGCTTGCTCCTTCCTTGGAAGGAAAGCTATGACAAACCTAGACAGCACATTAAAAAATGGAGACATCATTTTCTCTCAGCTTACTAATATTTTCTTCTGAAATGTCTCTTCTACCGCAGTGGTCATCTGGTATGTTTTTCAACTCAGTTATTGTAATTTTTGTCTCTAGAAGTTTGATTTGGGTCTTCTATGTCTCTACTTAGCATTTTCAATCTGTTTTCTCACTTCTTGAACATACGGAATACAGTCAAAATTATTGCTTTAAAGTCCTTGCTATTCATTCCATCATCTGTGTTATTTTGGAGTCAGTTTTGGTTCATCGATTTTTCTCATCAAGATGGGTTGTATTTTTCTGCTTCTATGCATATCTGGTTATTTTTACTGAATGCTAGACATTGTGATGGAGAAGGCAATGGCACCCTACTCCAGTACTCTTGCCTGGAAAAGCCTATGGACAGAGGAGCCTGGTGGGCTGCAGTCCATGGGGCTGCTAAGAGTCGAACATGGCTGAGCGATTTCACTTTCACTTTTCACTTTCATGCATTGGAGAAGGATTCTCCAGTGGAGAATCCCTGGGATGGGGGAGCCTGGTGGGCTGCTGTCTTTGGGGTCGCACAGAGTCGGACATGACTGAAGTGACTTAGCAGCAAACATTGAATTTACCTCATAGGTTGGTGAATATTTTTATATCCCTATAAATATTTTTGAGCTTTGTTCTGGGATGTAATTAAGCTAACTGGAAACAGTCTGAGCACTTCTGGACTTCATTTTAAGATTTGTTCAGCAGAAGCAGAACTGAGTTTAGTCTGGGATTAATTCCTCCCTACAGGGGTAAGACCCTGCTTAATACATTACCCGATGTCCTTTGAATTATAAGATTTTCCCCTCTGACTTTGGGGAACAAGCACTGTTTTGGGGCTGTGTGCCCTGTGAGGCGCTGTTATCTGTAGCATTTTGGATCACTCTTTCCCCATCCTTGGAGAGTTTCCTCACGCTTATGCCTTAGGCAGTACTCTGCTAAATATTCAAAGCATCTTCTGCAGGGTCTCTTCCTGTGTAGCTTTCTCTTCTCTGAAACTCTTGTTATTAGTTTTTCCAGGCTCCTGCTGCTGCTGCTGCTGCTAAGTCGCTTCAGTCGTGTCCAACTCTGTGTGACCCCATAGATAGACAGAAGCCCATCAGATTCCTCTGTCCCTGGGATTCTCCAGGCAAGAACACTGGAGTGGGTTGCCATTTCTTTCTCCAATGCAGGAAAGTGAAAAGTGAAAGTGAACTCACTCAGTCGTGTCCGACTCTTCACGACCCCATGGACTGCAGCCTACCAGGCTCCTCTGTTCATAGGATTTTCCAGGCAAGAGTACTGGAGTGGGGAGCCATTGCCTCCTCCGTTCCCAGGCTCCTCCTCCTGCTGCTGCTGCTGCTGCTAAGTTGCATCAGTCGTGTCCGACTCTGTGCAACCCCACAGATGGAAGCCCACCAGGCTCCTCTGTCCCTGGGATTCTCCAGGCAAGAACACTGGAGTGGGTTGTCCCAGGCTCCTAGCTCTGCTTAATTCAGAGAGACCATCAGCCTCCCCATTTTCCCTCTAGGCAACATAGCTTAAAACCTCTCTAAGAGCCATAAGTTGGACAATCATGGGGCTCTCCTTATTTTTCTCTGCTTCTTTGGGGATCATTATCTTTTGTTGTCTGATGTTCAATGTCTTAAATTTTTTTGTTTCATGTATTTTGTCCTTTTTCTTAAATTTAGTCCTTAGGGTAAACCTGGCCACTGTTAATCCATTTTAAGCAGATTAAAGTCTATTTTAAATTTCTTTTAGTTTTACATTGTCTTCTCCATTTTCAGAGGCATCTGCCAAAATTCCTTTGAATTCCCATGATCTCTCTTTGAATAGTAAACCTAAATGGCTACTTATCTTTAACACTGGGAATATTAGAACTATTATAGTTGAAACTTATTTTCATATGTCAATATCGAGCTTCTTTTTTATTTTCTTCCTTAAACTTACTCATATTTCAATTTTTCTCAAAAAGTGCTGTGAAGCTACTCTTAAAGGTGAATCATGAAACTACGTAGCAAAGACCGAGAACTAGGACTATGGCTTTGTTGTGGTAAAGGTGTATCACTCTCATATTTCTTTATAAAGTAGAAGTGTTGTTATCAATATTGTGACTGAATTTGCCATAGTAGTATTTTCAAAAGTGAAGTAATAAGTACTTTAGTATTTTTAAACTTGTACAATAATGTACCAAAAAAGGTATGCATCGTTGTCTTCCAGGTTCGTTTTTTTCTGGGCTGCTCTGGGTCTTCATTACAGTGTGTGGGCTCTCCAGGTGTGGCTTGAGGCTTGTGGAATCTTCGTTCCCTGACCAGGGATCAAACCTGTGTCCCCTGCATTGAAGGGCAGATTCTTTCTTTGTAGTAGTAGTGCTGGGTCTTCGTTGCTTCGAGTCGGCTTTCCTCTACTCTCTAGTTGTCGTGCGAGGGCTTCTCGTCGTCGCGGTTTCTCTGGTGGCGGAGCACAGGCTCTAAGGCACTCGAGCATCAGCCGTTGCAGCAGTACATGGGCTCAGCAGTTGTGTTTCCTGGGCTGTAGAGCTCAGGCTCAGTAGTTGAGGCACACGAGCTTGGTTGCTCTGTGGCATATGGGATCTGCCTAGATCAGGGATCGAACCCGTGTCTCCTACATGGCAGGCAGATTCATAACCACTGGGCCATCAGGGAAGTCCCATCTCCAAGATTTCTGAAGATCTAATAAATATAACAGCATGTCCCACTATTTGAATCATATAGACTTATATTCCACTATTCTCCTCTACTAGACAAATGGCACATCCTTCATCTTTTTGGTAAAGTTTGGGGTTTTGTATTAATAAGGTACATTTAAGAATTTCCACGACTGAGTCACTGACTCCCCCACGCTTTCTGACCCACCACCGCCCCCACCTCTGTGCTCTCTGCTTCTCTTAGATGAGCTTCTCCCACACCTCACCAGGTGCTCCGTTCATCTCACCCTTCCTTAGAAAGCCTGTCCCAATACCAAAGCCAGGAAACTTCCAAAATTTGTCTTGGCCTCAACTCAGCTTTCCCTCTGGAGATGCCACTGTATATTCTTTTTTTTTTGGCCACACCACATAGCATGTGGGACCTCCCCGACGGGATCAAACCTGTGCCCCTTGCAGTGGAAGCCCAGAGTCATAACAACCCAACCACCAGGGAAGCCCTATATATTCCTTTTTTTTTTTTTTTAATCCAGTTGCTTTTATTTATTTATTTTTTAAATTTAAATTTATTTATTTTAATTGGAGGCTAATTACTTTACAATATTGTATTGGTTTTGCCATACATCAACATGAGTCCACCATGGGTGTACACATGTTCCCAATCCTGAACCCCACTCCCACCATATAAGAAACGAATAGCCAGTCTAGGTTCTCTGCAGGATACAGGATGCTTGGGGCTGGTGCACTGGTATATATTCTTTTTGACAGTTTTCTGTTGCACCTTTACTCACCTTAGTTTGTTATCTATTTTAAATATCCTCTAGACAGAATGACCACCCACTTAGTGAGAGACAATAAGCCACCCCTCTCAGCGTGATATTTTTGTCTTTGAAAAGCAGAGTTTCTTATAGGAACCTTATCAATCACACAGTAGTTACAGGAATGTCAGATATAATGATGCATACAATCTAAGCAAGAGAAGCTATTTAAGAATTTACATACTGTAAAAAGATGCACATGAGAAGTTGGCTATGTGGAGAGATACAAGCAGTAGGAAGAGCAGTTGATTTGGGTTGAAGGCCCATATGCAGTAATAGTGCTTTTTCCTCCTATATATATTTATTTATATGAATAAATTTATTTATTACAATGAATAGCTGCCACTAACAGATACAGGTTCTGCACACACATCTAAAGACACAAGAGTAAATGATGACCTGCTGCACGTACAGTTCCAAGTGGGTCTCTGATCCTGGGATAGCTCTCACGAAAATAGTACGTAGTAAACCCCAAGCAGGCAAGTAGGAAGCACTAGTTATTTCTTCTAGTTTTAATTTGAAACTGTTTAACTTTTGACATTATTATCTGTGAAGAACATGTTTTCTTTTCTTGTTTTAAAAATTGAAAAAAATAAAAGAAACTAAAAATTGATGTGTATGCAGAATGGGGGAATTTTGATGGTTGCTCGAACTAACAGTGATAGCTGAAATATCCTTAAAAATACTTTTTAATAACAAAATTTATTCACATATTTAACATAGACCATGGGTCATGTATAGCTTCAAATCTAAAGATGGAGCTTCCAATCTAAAGATTGGAATTTTAATGCGTTTAGTTTTAGTATCCTGTAGTTTCCTACCTTTGTCCCAAGGAATGAAACCCATGTAACTGCTTCTGTATTCTCCAAAGCAGGCACTATTTTGAGCTCTTAAGAGAATATTCAAAACAAAAAGTGTACTTTCTCTTCCTCTGCACTTTTTGAGAAACTTGACGAAAATTATAAATTATTCAAGGTTCCTGTTGAGCAGTGGTGTTTTTCTGTGTTACTGTCTAGAGAACAAACAAAATGAGAACTTCGTAAGAAAAGTGCTGACTTGGAATACATGTTAGCAAGCAGGAACCCTGGACAGCAGCTCAATTTTCTCATTTACAAAACACCCCCATTCACTCTGCTTTTCACCAAATATTAAGGCAAAATCCTGGGGGGTGGGGATTGGCTATACCTAACAATTTATGCTCAAAAAGATCCTCCTAAGGAGATTTCTCTAATCAAGGAAAATCCCTTCTGTAAGAAGTTGACAGGTTCTGTGAACCGAGAGGGAAGACTTAATGTCTCTATGGATGCTTAAATTACAAGTTCTTTTGGGGGAAAAGACATTAAAATAACTTGAAGGTCTATTTCACTGGCAACTTAGAATTTTATTTTTAAACTTCTAAATTTGAAAACAAGACAGCCTAGGTTGAATAATAAAGTTTCCCAACGCTGAGTGTGCTCATCTGAAGCTAGTTTTTTGCCTGAAGTACAAAAACCAACTTTCTAAAACTCCTAGGTAGGGACAGTACTGTTCTGTTGATCTGTGATTAGCAATCTCAGTCAGTAACACCCCTTTTTTATTCCTTGGTAAGGGTTTAAACTATTCTAGAAAAGACTCATTGTTTTAGTCTTACATAGACAATTTCATTCTCAAGTCTCCTGAGAGGCGTATGCCATATACAAGAATCCATATTTATCCTTCTCACTTACATATACTTCACAGATTGGATGGACACACTCATTATGTCTATTTACTATCAGGAAGAAGGTGATTAGCATTGAGCTGTAAGTACATTCTAATTATCTTGAAGACCTCACTTATGTTGACATGATCAGGCACCAGGAATTTTGTTTTATCCAGGACCAGAAGCTGTTTCTCAGCTTTATATTTTTCTATTATTACCAAGATTTTGGTAGGATGCTGCTCTGGGATAAGTTGGACATCTACTCTTTGTTTGAAGGTTCTGAGCTGTTGGAAGGTTTTCTCCTGCAATAGCATCTTCTCTTGTGCCTCCTCAGCCTGCAGTCATCCCACTGTATTTTATTTGTACCTTTTAAAATCTTGTTTTAGAGTCTTTATTTATATTTTTTGTTTATTTGGTTTTGCTGTTTTGCATCTGGAGCAGCAATTCTCAAGCTTTATGTGCATCAAAATCACCCCAAAACTTGTTAAAACAGATTGCCTGACCTCACGCCCAGAGTGTCTAGGGTCCAAGAACTTTGATCATGCTCTCAACTGATGATGCATGGTACCAGGAAACACTTTGAGAACCAGAAGCTTCAACTAGACCCACAGTCTAGGTCCTTTGAAGGCAGGGTCCATGTCCCTGCATGGACCTTTCATTCATCTTTTATTCCATACAGTATCCAACACAGTGACTTGTAAAGAGCTGTTCAGTAGGATGGCTTCATTAGTATTGAATTTCTGGACTTCAAAGATGTGTCATAGAAATTTCATACACATTAACATTCTAAGGAAGAATCAGAGTTACAGTGAAGAACCCATGAGTGAAGGAGAGCTCGTGATCCATTCCCAAGTCAGCCTGCATCATCAGTGAATAAAGCAAAAGGGGAAAGTGTAAAGCTGGGCAATTTTCAATGTCAAACAGGCAGCAAGTGTTAGATTAATTATTTTAGTTATTATGCAAAAAAGTTTTTTTTAAACTATAGCCTATTTCCAAGTGGTTAATAAATTCAGCAAGAGCGTTTCATTAATTACTACTAGGAAAACCAATAGAATTAATGTACATCCCAAAATTGTCAGACATGGAAGTTTCAAAATCAGAGACCACCATGAGATGGGCAGTGGATGCTTGGCTTTGAGTCCCAGCTGTGCCCTTGATGCCCGTGTGCATTCAGGTACGCAGTTTCTTCTTATGTAGAATGGGTAGCAAAACAATCATGTCTGCTTTTGAAAGATAAGTCCTCAAAACAGTACCTGGCACACAGTAAGTGTTTGCTAAACAAAACAAAGCACTAGTAGAGAAATGTAAAGTGGTGCAGCTGCTATGAAAAACAGGACAGAGATTCTTCAAAGAATTAAAAGTAGAATTGCCGTATGATCCATCAATCCCACTTCTGGGTACTTATTCAATAAAAACGAAAACAGGATCTCAAGGAGATCTCTGTACCCCCATGTTCATTGCAGTATTATTCATATTAGCCAAGGTATGGGAACAACCTAAGTAATCTCAGTGGGTAAGTGAATAAACAATGTGTGGTAACCATATACAATATAGTATTATTCAGCCATAAAAAGCAAGGAAATCCTGCTATTTACAACAACATGGATTGACCTTGAGGGTGTAATGCTAAGTGAAATAAATCAGACAGAGAAAGTCAAACACTGTAAGATCTCACCTACATGTGGAATCTAAAACAACAACAGCAAGTCAAAACAAAAACCAAATTCATAGAAACAGAGAAATGGTGGTGGGTGAGGGAGTCAAAAGGTTCAGACTTTCAGTGTTAAAATAAATAAGTCCTGGGGCTATGTATATATAGCACAGTGACCTTAGCTAATAATAACTTATTGTATATTGGAAAGTTGCTATGACAGTGGCTTTTCAAAGCTCTCATTAAAAAACAACAGTAAAAAAATAAACTAATATGGAATCTTCTCAGGTTAGTCTCTGCCTTTGGTGATCACATTTTGTCCACCTGAAATTTAGAACAAGGATGATAGATACTCAGGCCACTCCTGGGAATAAAAGCCTTTCCAAAAATTCTGTGATTCTCCAAACAAGGGTTACAGAAGCCACTGAAAGTGTTTTGTATACAGAGAATGTTCTGGACACCCCAGGTTGTCTGGTGTTCGTATCTGTGTATTCCCAGCTCCTCTCTTCCATTTCCCCCCAAATATCCTGACACCCCAAGAACAGAGAGAGAATGAGAACAGGAAAGGTAAAACTCGTGTCTTCATCAGCTTTTTCAGTCATGATGTGAGTGGATTTTTGTGGAATGGAAGTAATTTCATGGTAATAATCCCCACTGGAACCCAAGAGAGTCTACATCTTGGACCTGGAGTTTCAGAGTGTTGATTAGCATGTATAAACAGAATAACCAACGGAAACCCAACCAACACACGGGCAATCTCTCAGCAATGTTCTTCCTTTTAAAACACGTTAATGTTTCCACTGAGAGCCCTGGAATTTACTGTACATTTTTGCTTTTGCTTCTTATGGCAGCAAAGGGAGGCACTTACAAGTAAGGGACTCATAAAGTGCAGAAATCACTCAGAGATGATGTTTATCCAGCTGGACTTCTGCAGTGAGAAACACAATTCAAGAACACAACTGAAGGCAAGGAGCCAGTCCCAAATTATGGATGCAAAGACTGGACAAAGGCAGCAGAAAGGGAAAAGATCATGTGTCAGACTGCTAGTCTTCCTGCTGCTTCTCATCTGGCAGTGTTGATCCCACTCATGGAGAAGGCAGCCGGCCCCCACAAGAAGCTCCAGAAACTGCCTACACTGTCCTGTCTTCTTCACGCTCAGATATGTGCTCTGCCCTACCCCCTTCTTTCCCCCTTTCTTTCGTTCCTTCCTCGTTCCCTTCTTTCTTCCTTCCTCTCCCCTGCCTTCCTCTCTCTCTCCTTTCTTTCCTTCTGGATTTCTTTCTCTCTTTTACCCTTCTTCCTTTGTCTGAGCTATTTCTCTTGTTTTAGAGATTTCCAAACATACACAAAAGTAATGAGAAACACATAACAACCCCCCCCCCCCAGCTATCTATCAATCACCTGCCTCAGGTATATCAACTCTGTGCCAGCCTTGCTCTCCTAGCTCTCCACCCCAACTCTCCCTGCAGCCCAGTGTCTTCCTGCAGCATTTAAAAGTAAACCCCCAAATGTCACTCTTCCATGTGTCATTATGTGTCTCTAAGAGAAATTTACTTTTTGAAAACCTAACCCTGGTGGCTAAGTGGTGAAGAATCTGCTTGCCAATGTAGGAGACATGGATTCGATCCCTGATCCAGGAACATTCCACATGCCGTGAAATCCTGATCCAGGAAGAACCCACATGCCACGGAGCAACTAAACCTGTGCACCACAACTATTGAGCCCGGGACAGCCCGGGAGCCACAGTACTGAAGCCCAAGTGCCTAGCGTCCATGCTCCGAACAAGAGTCGTCACCGCACACGACAGCAGAAGAAAAGCCTGAACAGCAACGAAGACTTAGCACAGTCAAAAATAAATAAATAAGGTTAAAAAAACCAAACAAACTGAAATGCATTAGCATACTTTTCAAAACTGGCTGTATTTCCTTGAGATCAGTGTATTTAAAAAATTCTCAAAAAATATTCTTATAGTTATTTTGTTCAAACAAACTCCAATCAACCTCTACATGGTGAATTTAGTTGAGAAGTTTCTCAGGCTTTTTCATTGTGTAATACTTCCCTTCTTCCTGTTTTCACGCCTTATGGCTGACCTGCCCAATTTCCCAGTCTAGGTTTCGCTGAATTGTATCCTCATGGTTGTCAAAAGTTCAGGAAAAAAGAGAAAAACCAACAAAGTAAAGCCAGTGAATCACTGAAGTAGTAATTAGTAAAAGGTACAGGGAATTCTGCTCAATGTGACGTGGCAGCCTGGATGGGAGGGGAATTTGAGGGGCCTATGGGTACGGGTATATGTACAACTGAGTCGCTCTGCTGTCCACCTGAAACTATCACCGCATTGTTAGTTGGTTATGCTCTAATATAAAGTAAAAAGTAAAAAAAAAGTTTATTGTGCACAGACCAAAAAGAGTCTACAAACAGGGAGCACTCAAACCCAAACATGGTATACTGTTGTAAAGCAGTGTGAAGGCAGTGACTGTTTATTTTTCAGAGTAATTGATTAAAATATTATAATTTTCTTGAATGAAAGGGAACTGGTTAGTGGTTACCTCATATCAACTGGGAGAAACAGTTCATATTTTTTGCTTATGATTTTCAGAGGCATAAGCAACAAGTGACCCAGGTCAAGTTACCCTCACTTGTCCTACAAAATCAGCTAAATAAAGCTTTGTTTGTTTGACTAAACTGGTTTTGTCTGCTCAGGGAATTTTCAAGTCTGGTCTCTGTTTGAGTTTGATTTGAGCGTGATTTAACTAACACATTCCTTTGCTCCCATAGTTTGAAGGTTTGTTTAGACTGGGTTATGAACTTTTCAGTGTGAGTCGTCCATAGGTGGTGTTGGTGATTCCTTTTGCACCCCTAATGTTTTATTACCCAGGTTTAGTGGATTTGAAATTAATCACTAGTAAGCTGAGGTATTGTCATCCTGATCCACTCATCAAATGTTTCCCATCAGCCTCATGTTAATTACATTCATTTATTGCCCAGATCTGTTTTTCATTCATTCAGTTCAGTTCAGTCACTCAGTCGTGTCTGATTCTTTGTGACCCCATGGACTAAAGCACGCCAAGCCTCCCTGTCCATCACCAACTCCCAGAGTTTACTCAAATTCATGTCCATTGAGTCGGTGATGCCATCNGTCCAGCATTTCGCATGATGTACTCTATATATAAGTTAAATAAGCGGGGTGACAGCTTTGACGTACTCCTTTCCTGATTTGAAACCAGTCTGTTGTTCCATGTACAGTTCTAACTGTTGCTTCCTGACTTGCATACAGATTTCTCAGGAGGCAGGTCAGGTGGTCTGGTCTGGTTTTTTCATTAGTGGTTGCAAAATGGTGATTTTTTTGTTGCTGCTGTTCTGAATTTATTACAATATTGGTTCTGTTTTTTAGTTTTTTGGCTGCAAGGCATGTGGAATCTTAGCTCCCCTACCAGGATTAGACTTGCACCCCGTGCACTGGAAGGCGAAATCTCAAGCACTGGACCACCAGGGAAGTCCCTGTTCTGCATTTATTAGCATAACTTGTAAAACAATTTTGTTAACCGGAAAGAGAATTTGTATAAGAAATGCAGAATCAATGCATAATGCTTTCTCTTAATGAATTTTCAAAATAATTGTGAACCTACAAGGAAGACGACTTCCTTCTTTTTGTGTATGTCATTATAAACACGTAGAACATGTGTCTACTTGATTTCAATACATTTAGTCACTTATTGTCTGTGGCCCATCTTTCGCCTGTAGGGGCTCCTCCAGTTTGGCTCTTGGACACAGTTCCTTGGTTTGTGGCAACAGCCCTATTTTGGGCCACAGTACATCTCAGAATCATTTTGTACTGTACCTGCCCCAGAAGAGCAATTTCTCTAGGAACTCTGGTTCCTGTTAGTGAAAAATAGCATTTGGAGACCACAGTCTGGGAACTGGGAGTGGAAAGTGTGTGTGTGTGCCCACTCAGACTGTCTAGTCCTTGAATCTAGGCTTCTTTGCTGTTGTTTTTAACAGCACATTATATAAGCTCACATTATAAGCTTATACTCACCTTTCCAGAGCAAATGTAGAATGTAGGTTTGTAGGGTTTTAAGTGTGATGATAAGAATGTATTCCTTTTCTTACATTGAAATTTTTAGTTTCTAAGGATTCCTACATAATTATGTGTTTGGTCTCTTTGGTCTTTCTGTATCTCTGTGTATATGTGTGTGTGTGTGTGTATACACATGTACATACATATGTTTTTCTATATAGGTCTATGTGGGTAGTTCAAATAGCAATGTCAGTATTACTATTAAATGTAAGAATCTAAAATGAAAGAAAAGTTTATGAACTGAATGGCAAGAAGCCATAGTGATAACACTGTACTTGAAGTGCATGAAAAGTTTTTGCACTCAATGAAAATGACAAAATCAAGAGGAATTAAAGAGGATTTCAGTGTATGTACTTACCTGACTGTGAGATTGCTCTGAAACTAAATCTCTGAAACCATGTTCTTAGAGGAGTCTTGCCACTATGAATATTTAACGACAGTTATTGGTGTCCAGGGTCTTAGGTAAGAAAAGAGAGATTTTTTCATCTGCTTCTAGGAAGATTTACAGAGAATATGTTGACTGTCTTGACTTTAACTGTTTCTTGTAGGTCTGTAACTCCTTCCTTTTAACCTGGACCTAGGGCTGGCGTCAAAGAAGTGAAAGTGAAAAGATGATTGTAACTTTTCCAATTTCATCACTGTTCTCTAAGCTTCCTCACTTCTCTCAAACTCACCGTGGGTTGTTTTTAGAGAGTATCAGCCTAATAAGCATGATAAAAAGTCAAGCCAATTTATACTCTTGCATTTGCATCATAAAACCTTCTCTGATTTTATTAAAGAGGCATGTTGAAACCTTCCTCTGTTTATTTCCTTTCCTGTCAGCCATGTTTCATCTTATCCTGCTGTTGTTCACAATATGCCCAGGTTTCATGTCCAGGAAAAGGACCGCATGCTGACATTCCTAGTTANTTAGGTAAGAAAAGAGAGATTTTTTCATCTGCTTCTAGGAAGATTTACAGAGAATATGTTGACTGTCTTGACTTTAACTGTTTCTTGTAGGTCTGTAACTCCTTCCTTTTAACCTGGACCTAGGGCTGGCGTCAAAGAAGTGAAAGTGAAAAGATGATTGTAACTTTTCCAATTTCATCACTGTTCTCTAAGCTTCCTCACTTCTCTCAAACTCACCGTGGGTTGTTTTTAGAGAGTATCAGCCTAATAAGCATGATAAAAAGTCAAGCCAATTTATACTCTTGCATTTGCATCATAAAACCTTCTCTGATTTTATTAAAGAGGCATGTTGAAACCTTCCTCTGTTTATTTCCTTTCCTGTCAGCCATGTTTCATCTTATCCTGCTGTTGTTCACAATATGCCCAGGTTTCATGTCCAGGAAAAGGACCGCATGCTGACATTCCTAGTTATATTTAAAGTGAATAGTCCTTGATTTGTTTAGTAATTAAGTTAATAATGATATATTTCACTAAGTTTGTTACTTAATAAATAGGATGATTGGCACTTTATTATAAGCATTGCCAACTACTCTTAGAAAATATTAACTCATTATTTTGACTATGGGATTAATCCTGAATTTTCCTGAGGATGATGATGCAGGTACCTGTTTGCAGCTCACTTGAAGTGGCCCCAGTTGTCAGTTTGGAAAACCTGGAGAAAACCAGACAGGATAAGCTCATTTTTGAGACTGACTTATATGCCTGCCTGCACTCGTCTTTCATTTAATTTCCCACAGCACCATGGTCCTAGGGGTAGAATTCTATCCTAAAGTAGGGATTGCAAAACATGAAAGGATTTGCTCACAGTCACAGCTAATAGGTGACAAGAGAGTTTTCATCCTGTCTTCATCTTGCATATACTTATCCTAGCTGCCTTTCCTTGAACCTGGCGGGAGAAATCCATCTGAGCTGAACCTTTAAGTAAAAGAATCCAGTTAATGAGTGAGTGCGTGGGGTCAGGGGGTGTCCTATCTCCCGCTGAAAACACAGCATCTCACTCAGAGTCAGGTTCAAAACTGTGCTTATTGAATGGAAGAAGTTGATGAAAGCCAGATTCTCAGGACTGTCAGATATAAATCTGTTGTTCTCAACTGAGAGGTCCTAGAGTTTATTAATACAATCTATATGTTGTAAAAGTTTTATCTTATGGCCTTTGCAATTTTGATCTGCTCACTGTAGCTCTAGTCCTTTCTGTTTCACCTTTTCTCATAAACAGAACTTAAAGCAAGAAAATTTTTGGAAATATTTTAACATTTCTTAAGTTGTGAGAATCTTAAACTAAATATATGAAGAAGTTAATAGTTTATTCAAACAACTTAGACATTTGTTTGGAAACTGATATCGTCAGTGTCTGCGCTCGTCATCTCTGATGAATGCTTTTTGTTTACTTTCAAAACTCGCCAGTCTGCCAAATATTTTTTTGCTGGGAAGTTAGCATATCTGGGAAGTAGCACATTTTTTTTTTTTTTTTTTAGGCATGGATAAATATTTTTTTAAGTCAGATATATATTTTTAAGAAGATATCTTAGTAACTGGGATTGAAATCTATGTATTCATTTCTCCTCTTATTTTTCCTATACCTTTAAAAGCTTCCCCTTGGGCACTTGAAACAGGGGAGGTAGGGTCCTTTGCCACAAAGGTACAGCAGTTGACACAAGACATGTATTCAGGGCCCCAAAGAGACTCATGGCTGCCTGTAAGAAGGAGCTGGAATCCCTCTGCACCAGAGGCCTGGATGGAAATTATCAGCATGCATGTGAGCTTCACCAGTGGGTGAAGAGCCAGGTCATTAACCCATGGTCTGATTGGGAACCATTGCTTCCGTCGTGTATGACTCTTTTCCACCCTAGCCTGCCAAGTTCCTCTGTCCACAGGATTCTCCAGGCAAGAACACTAGAATGCGTTGCAATGCCCTCCCTCAGGGGATCTTCCAGACCCAGAGATCAAACCCAAGTCTCTTACATCTCCTGCACTGGCACGCAGGTTCTTTACCACTAGTGCCACTTGGGAAGCCCTGGGAGCCATGTACCTGTGGGTTAATGTGAAAGTGCTGCACAGGGAGACAAGAATGCCTTGGGACACCCAGGAAGTAAAATTCCCACAGAAGATAAGCTCACACACAAGAATTACAAAACATATGAGAAAGTCCAGTGTTATGAAAAACAGCCAGAAGATCCAGGTCCACGCATATAGCTTACATAATTATAAATTGTGCACCAAACAATTATAGGTGTGTCATTCAGATTGACCACAATCACATTTATACAAACACATGCATGCACACACACAATGCAAAACTTGAGAATAAGAATTTTAGGGCAATCTAAAAAAGATGTCAAATTCTCAGGCTGATAAAAAGAGGGGATTACATTCATGGAATAAGAACATTCAAAATAAAAACATACCATTATGGCAAAAAAACAGGTGATTGTGAGAAAAAACAAAATCAGATATCTTGATAAGTAAGTCTTAGAGTATGTATTTAATAGAGGACATATCCAGCAAGCAAGAGATTTAATAAATTAAAAAGGAAAACTAATTTAGAGGGAATATGACCCTGCCAACACCTTGATTTTGATCTAGTGAAAATGATTTTGGGCTTCTGGCCTCCAGGACTGTGAAATAATAAATTTCAATTGTTTAACTCAGCAAGTTTGTGATAATTTGATACAGCAACCATAGGAAAATAAAATACTTGGCAAAGATGGAGCATTTTGAGTATCATCAAAGTATAACAATTGTAGTGAATCACAGCATATAAATTGGTTTTAAATAATTTCATGAGTTCAAAATGATACTAACACTGTGCTATATACACACTCATTTGTCACTAAGTAACCAATTCATTGTCCTGAAAACTGAAATAAAGGGAAATAACTGTACTTCAGAATAATAATACAGTTGATAAGGAAAAACTTTGCTTGACTGAAAATTTAAAAAAAGAAGGATTTGTAGAATTACGATATTATCATTTTGTAGTTTGTTGTAAAATAACAGACTTAAGCAATGATTATTAGTGGCATCTAAAACCATTAGGTGAAAAAGTTATGAGAAACTTATAATCAGGCTGACAATTTCCCAACCCCACAGTTTAATTTCAGCATTAAAAAGAAAAGAGCAAACTGGCATATGTACCCCTTGATGTAATGCAGTAGGAAAGAAAAACACCAACTTGAAATTTTCCTGAAAAAAATTCAAACTTGAATCTGATCAAACTTCTATTAATAGATATAATTATCAGCTTACAAGAAATACTGGGGACAGGGAAATATGTTAAGTAATACTTCTGGGCTGCTACCAGCAAAATTCAAGTTACAGGAAACTATAGAGGAAAAGACCTAGTCTGTTCAACAAATAAATTATAAAAACAAAAAATGTAGAAGAAACAACCTGTAATTAAAAGCATTTGAGAGATTTATCAATCCAATGAGTCTTGATTCAAATAACCCAACTGTAAAACAACCATGACACAGTGGCAGACATTAAAAATGGATTTACAATTTAATTAAATTAATGAATTATTATTTTAGGGATAATATAATTGAATGTGTTTTAGAAGTGATATCTATTATCTATCCTAACTGAGAAATACATACTGAAGGATAGATAAACAAAATAATATCGTATTTGGAATTTATTTCAAAATAGTCTAGCTGGAGGTGGAAAATCAATGAGAATAAAAGTAAAATGAAATTTGTCAAGAGGTGATAATTTTTCTAGTTGAATGATGGGTGTATGGGAGTTTCATTATTCAATTCTCTCTACTGTTGTATATGGTTGAAGATTTCCATTTAAAGGTTTCCTTTAAGAATAAAAGAAGGAAATAAAACTAAGAAAATCTCTCAGAACAGAGCAGAGATTAAGAAATGGAAATTAGAAAAAAATAAAGTTAAGATATATACATATATTTGAAGAAGTATGTGAATGAAAGAATAAACCTGAACTAGTCATAGTTCTGCAGAGAAATAGAAGCCACAGGAGACATGCAGATGATAGACAGGTAGCTAGATATCGATACAGACGCTGTAGACATAGATATAGCTTGGAGAAGGGCATGCAACCCACTCCAGTATACTTGCCTGGAAAATCCCATAGACAGGGGAACCTGGCAGGCTATAGTCCATAGGGTCACACAGAGCTGGACACGACTGAAGCAACGTAGCACAAAGGCATAGATATAAATACAGATACAGATATAGATATAGATATAAACAGGGACAGAAAAAGGACAAGTTCAGTGCAGTCGCTCAGTTGTGTCCAACTCTTTGCGACCCCATGAACCACAGCACGCCAGGCCTCCCTGTCCATCACCAACTCCTGGAGTCCACCTAAATCCATGTCCATTGAGTCGGTGAGGCCATCCAACTATCTCATCCTCTGTCGTCCCCTTCTCCTTCTGCCCTCAATCCCTCCCAGCATCAGAGTCTTTTCAAATGAGTCAGCTCTTTGCATGAGGTGGCCAAAATATCGGAGTTCCAGCTTCAACATCAGTGCTTCCAATGAACACCCAGGACTGATCTCCTTTAGGATGGACTGGTTGGATCTNGGAGCCTGGTAGGCTGCAGTCCATGGGGTTGCAAATCGTCAAACATGACCGAGCGACTGCCCTTTCACTTTTCACTTTCATGCATTGGAGAAGGAAATGGCACCCCACTCCAGTGTTCTTGCCTGGAGAATCCCAGGGACAGGGGAGCTTGATGGGCTGCCGTCTATGGGGTCTCACAGAGTCGGACACGACTGAAGCGACTTAGCAGCAGCAGCAGCCGCAGCATCTAAAATTGTCAGACATTCTTAACGTACTTAAGAAGATGAGAGATGGCTCGTCCAGCTTCAGGCACGTGTGGTGAACATGCTGGCACTGGCCAGTGGAGAGGACTGTCAGCAGCCCTGAGGTCACTCACGGGTGCCTCCAGATGGCCCCTTGGTCTCCTGATGTACTTACTCTGGTCTATTGGCTTGCTTCTCAGTCAGTATTTCTGCCATTCAGGTAGCTCCTATAAAGTATTTCAGTATTTTGACATGGCTATTTCAGAGATAGTCTATATACTAGTGATTTCTTTGAGAAATGTTTACTTCCTCATAACCAGAACTCCACCCTGATATTATCAATCAACTTTGGAGAAATTGTGGTAAATTTATTTATTTTTCTTAGAAATTCAGGCAAGCTATGTGGAAAACTTCATTCCATCATGTTCTACTCAGATGGTGCTTATAAGGTCATTTCAGTGCAAGGAAGGTAAAAAAAAAGTTAATGAATCATGTTATAGTCTTTCATATATCCCAGTCCCTATTAAAAATAGTTGGTTTATTTTGAAATGTTTCCACTCCTACATAATGAACTTTTGACAAAGTAATTTGATGATACTTGAACTAGATCAATAAACTCTGATCAATACCAATGAAAGTGAATTTGTCCCAATATGGCAGCAACATAAGAGGATGCCAACTGCTGCTGGAATCAGTGAAGGCTGGACACAGTTCACCTTTATGACTGCAATCAATTTCCCAGAGAACCAATCAAGATAAAATCATTGCTTTTTTCTTGTCTCTAATAGTTTTCTGATACTGAAGCTTCAACCTCCCCAAATGTTAATTTTGCCTGTTAAAAACACATATAAATTTTAAAGTTAAGGTAAAAAGAAAAATCTAACACAATAGCATATCAGTTCAGTTCAGTTCAGCNCTGGACACAGTTCACCTTTATGACTGCAATCAATTTCCCAGAGAACCAATCAAGATAAAATCATTGCTTTTTTCTTGTCTCTAATAGTTTTCTGATACTGAAGCTTCAACCTCCCCAAATGTTAATTTTGCCTGTTAAAAACACATATAAATTTTAAAGTTAAGGTAAAAAGAAAAATCTAACACAATAGCATATCAGTTCAGTTCAGTTCAGCTGCTCAGTCATGTCCGACTCTTTGCGACCCCATGAATCGCAGCTCGCCAGGCCTCCCTGTCCATCACCAACTCCCGGAGTTCACTCAAACTCACGTCCATCGAGTTGGTGATGCCATCTAGCCATCTCATCCTCTGTTGTCCCCTTCTCCTCCTGCCCCCAATCCCTCCCAGCATCAGAGTCCTTTCCAATGAGTCAACTCTTTGCATGAGGTGGCCAAAGTACTGGAGTTTTAGCTTTAGAATCATTCCTTCCAAAGAAATCCCAGGGCTAATCTCCTTTAGAATGAACTGGTTGGATCTCCTTGCAGTCCGAGGGATTCTCAAGAGTCTTCTCCAACACCACAGTTCAAAAGCATCAATTCTTCGACACTCAGCTTTCTTCACAGTCCAACTCTCACATCCATACATGACCACTGGAAAAACCACAGCCTTGACCAGACGGACCTTTGTTGGCAAAGGAATGTCTCTGCTTTTGAATATGCTGTCTAGGTTGGTCATAACTTTTCTTCCAAGGAGTAAATGTCTTTTAATTTGTAACTGGGTCTAATTTATTTTATTACTTTTTTTTTTGCTCATGGGAAAAGCCAGGAGATTTAAGAAATCTACCAAAGAGATTAACCAGACATCCCCTCTTTGGTCTCTGATGTATCAGAGAGATCTATACTCCCATCTGGTTATAATAAGGATACAAGTTTGAAACCTAGGGTTTTATAGTTACTTTAAAGAATCAAACTTTTTATTTGAAAAGAGAAAACTGAAAGCCAGTTGAGGAAGGAAGTCTAATATTCCCCCAGAGCAAATTTGTTTCTTTCAGCTAAGAAATAATAAGTCACAGTATCTGAAAGACAGAAACACTTTTTCCTTTAGAGAAACCAAGACCCATCACCAAATACCTCTCAGTTTAGGCCTCCCCTCCTGCCATATCCTGAAATTTACCTCTCATGTGGTCACTCTGGTTTCCTTTAAAATTCAACATCTGAAATTGACGTGGAAACTACATATGAGGGACATCTGTATTTTGCTTTTTTAAGAGAAATTTCCCAGGGAACAATTATCTAGTCTTTAAGTTTTACAGAATATATCTGAGGTTGATGCTTTTGCAAGAACTTGTGTGCTTGGCCAGATTTCCATTTTGTAGATTACTTATGCTGAAATGCCTAGTCTATTATCACTAACTTACTCATAGTAGAGTGTAAATGACCAAAATCAATTTAAATTATTACCTCTCTAGTTAGGTTTACAAATTGATGTGAGAACAACCATTCATTCCTTAAAAGTATTTGAGAACCTATAGTTCAATGAAAGACCAAAAGATGAAAATGTAATAGCAAAATTGTACATATCAATGTATAATATCACTGGTCTCCCTACATCCATGAAGGAGAAATTTTAACGTAAGAATCATAAGAATAGAGGGCACAAAATAATCAATGGAATTAAGAAGAGGAAAATAATGCAGGTTTTCAGACTCAAAACAGCTTTGCCCTTAGTGACTTTATGATGAGATTTCTAAAGTTCCAAGACTGAAGGAGGAAAAATTTCTCAAAGCTTTCTGAGAGAAAGCAACAGCTTACTTACAGAAACATAAGAATTAGGTAGGAAAATCATACAACAATAACCTTAAAGTTTCAAAAGTAAAAGGTTTTGAAACTAGAATTTTATTTCTGGCCAATGTTGATTCAAATACGAAGGACATTTTCAGACCTGCAAAGACTCAGAATAATTTTACCCTTACAGTTTCTATTTAAAAAATTAAAGAGACTGTACTTCAACAAAAAAATTAATCCAAGAGAAATTTTACAATGCAAGAAAGAGCAGTAAACTGGAAAAACAGTATATATATATATATATATATATATATATATATAAACTCTCTCTCTATATATATACAGTTTTATATATGTGTATATTTATATATGGTTAAGATATAGTCAAGAGAAAATAATTGCCAGTTGTATAAATGAATATAAGAATGAAAATGTGGAATTAAAATTGCACTGGATCTCAGTATGGCAGGAAGTTGAGAAGAGGTCAGAGAATCAAATGTGTATTAAGAGCCGAAGTAGATGTATTAAAACATACTTTTCCCAAATGCTACCATTGTGCACTCAGTTACTAAGTCATGTCCGACTCTGCAATCACGGGACTGTAGCCCTCTAGGCTCCTCTGTCCATGGACTTTCCCAGGCAAGAATACTGGAGAGGGTTGCCATTTTCTTCTCCAGGGGATCTTCCCAAACCAGGGATAGAACGCACACCTCCTGCATTGGCAGCCGGATTCTTTACCACTGAGCCAGCAGGGAAGCCCAAATGCTGCATTAGCTGATTCAGAATTTCAGAGTAGTAATATTTCCACTTAATGGCAAAAAATCTATGTAGTATCTAAAAACAAACCTAAGAAATATGAAAGACATATATCATCTCTACTGGAAAGAGGTGGAAAATTAAACTGTGTCTTACTCAATGGAAAGTCACTAATGTGATAATTAACTACCCCTAAACTAAATGCTATGGCTTCCCTAGTATCTCAGTTGGTAAATAATCTGCCTGTAATGCAGGAGACCTGTGTTTGATCCCTGGATCAGGAAGATCCCCTGGAGAAGGAAATGGCAACCCACTCCAGGACTCTTGCTGGAGAATTCCATGGACAGAGGAGCTGGGCAGGCTATAGTCCATGGGATCAGAAAGAGTCAGACACAACTGTGAGGCTTTGACTTCATGAAATAAATGATAAATTTAATGAAATCTCAGTCAAAATTCTAACAAGTCTTTGACTACATGTAGTGATATGCGTGTCAGTGAAGTTTCTAAGTAAATGGATGCAGAATTAATTTTGATAGACATTGTCAAATACTTTCCAAAGTCATAGCAGTCTGAGAGAATATCTGTTTTTCCAGGTCTTCTCCATCTGTGTTTACTATCAACTTAAAAAAACCCAACCAACTCTTTGCTAATTCTAATAAAGTATAAGTGAGCTCATTGTGATTTTAATTTCGTTTATTATATGTGTTAGGATGATCATGGCATAATTGGACAAAATAATATAATATATGAAGTAAGGTAACAAAAAATGACAAAATATTAGAAATATCCAAAACTTACATTCATATGTCAATGAGGCAAATAAACTGCATATAAATCCATATAAATCCATAAAGTGGAACACATTTGGAAGATAGGTAACATAGATGGATGGGCAAATGTGGAATATTCTTCAAAATGTGTTAAATTGGAAAAAGCAAGGTATAAAATACCATTTATAGAACTTTTGTTCTATAAATTTATGTGACTATATGGGCTGTTAGTCATTCAGTCATGTCCAACTCCTTGCAACCTCACGGACTGCAGCCCTCTGTCCATGGGATTTCCCAGGCAAGAATACTGGAGTGAGTTTCCATTTCTTTCTTCATTGAGACTATATATCTATATTTTATATGCATGTCAGAAGTATAAATAGTAGATTAGAAATATATTTATACACACACATATACACACACATATATATTATATAGATACAACAAGCACACACTTGGATTATTTCTAGGAAACAAAGATTTTTACAAAGTGGTTGCCACTGGGAAGGGGAACTAGAGTAAGGGGAACAATTACCTTCATTTTTTACTCTTTTGTACTTTTTAACTTGGGTTATAAATAATTAACTAATATGAATCATGATACAAAAATTCTACCTAAACATTAGCTGATTAAAAAATGTTCGATAATAGGTTATAATAACAATACAGTATCTTGAAAAACGGGCACAGTGAATGGCGGTCTGCTCTGTTAGTATTAAACTAAAAAATTATGGAAAATAATATAAAGTAGAACTATATTGGAATAAATAAATTAACAAGTGGAACAAAATAGAGAGTATGGAAACAAAGCCATACTTGTTTGAAAACATAGTATATTTGCTAATTCATTCTGCATATGTTTGTTAAATGATAGGTGTCGTGCACAAGATAACAAGCAAAATATGTAAAATCCTTGAGTTCACAGAAGCTACTGTCTAATGAGAGAAAATCAGCCCAAAATAGAAAAGTAAATGTTTGACAATTTAGTGAGGCACAGTAAGGCAACAGATCAGGAGACGACTGCCGTTGAAAAAATTATTTGTTTCTCACAGATCTTGAAAGGAAAGGGGCATGCCACACCATGCAGGGCCTTATGGGGAAGGACTAGGTTGGTCAGGAGGCAGGAATGAGGTTCCAGAAGTGTAGGCAAGAGCTTTTACTGTGGTTTTCATAGAAGAAACAGGAAAGACAGGGCAAACAGGTTTAGGAGGGCAAGTCTGAATAATTTCAGCGGGTTCTGGGACAGAGGGGCTGTCCTGGTTGTCTGGCACCTCCACTAGGGTGATTAGGGCAGGTGGACAGCAGTCTGGAGAGTGACAGCTGGATCGAGAAGGCGGGTGGTGGGAGGGCTCTGGACTGCTTGTATTTGAGAAGCATACTCTCGGGTGAATTATCTCTAGTATTTGGTTAACCATAGGATGGCATCACTGACTCAATGGACGTGAGTTTGAGTGAACTCCGGGAGTTGGTGATGGACAGGGAGGCCTGGCGTGCTGTGATTCATAGGGTCGCAAAGAGTCGGACACGACTGAGAGATTGAACTGAGCTGAACTGAACTGAGGTGGGTTAGCAAGGCTGCAGATGTCAAAACATCAGAATACAAAAAATAAAAGACATGGTTAATCATAGTATATAACAGGGTGCTGCTGCTGCTGCTGCTAAGTTGCTTCAGTCATGTCCGACTCTGTGCGACCCCATAGATGGTAGCCCACCAGGCTCCCCTGTCCCTGGGATTCTCCAGGCAAGAACACTGGAGTGGGTGCCATTTCCTTCTCCAATGCAGGAAAGTGAAAAGTGAAAGGGCAGTCGCTCGGTCATGTCCGACTCTTTGCAACTCTTGTAGCCTATCAGGCTCCTCCGTCCATGGGATTTTCCAGACAAGAGTACTGGAGTGGGGTGCCATTGCCTGCTCCGATATAACAGGGTGGGACGTACTATAAAAAATTGGAGAGGAGAAAGAAAGCAACATTTTTAATGTTGCATTTTTTAATTAATTCATTTGGATGCGTTGGGTTTTAGTTGTGTCATGCAGGATCTTTCCTTGCAGTGCACAGACTGTCTAGTTGAAGCACGTGGGCTCAGTGGTTGCAGGGCTCAGCTTAGTTGCTGCATGGAATGTGGGATCCTAGTTCCCAGTCCAGGGGTCGAACCTCTGTCCCCTGCATTGCAAGGCTGGATTCTTAATCAGTGGATCACCAGAGAAGTCTCAGGTGTGCATTTTTAATAGGGTAGTGTACATGGCTGTCTCTGGCCTGAAAACATTGTGCAAAGACTTGAACAAGAAGAAAGAGTACCCTGAGCAGGTGTTTAGAAGCAGAACATTCCAGGACATGGGAGAGAGAATGAATTATTCAAGAAGTGATTTTGGAACAAATGAATATCTCTTTGGAATACATACATAACTTTAAATTTCTGGTGCGTACCATACACATACAAAAATAAATTCTGAAAGGATTAAGGAACTAATGTAGTGACTTATAGTTAAAAGCAGTAAATTGAGTGCCTCCATTTACATTTGCTTCTTCCCCCAATCTCAATAAAATCATGGGGAAGAATTTTCAAAGACATAAACCTACTAAGGGAATAGGAAAAGAGGCAACAACAACTGTATGGAAGCTAGAAAGGAGAGTGATGACTGGAAATGGACTTAGCAGAACTTGGAAAGCTGAATTACAAGCCAGCAGTAGGAAAGTCTTGGTTTACAGTCCAAAATCCCCAGAGGCTCAGAAACTGGAAGCATCCTGGGTCTCAGGAGGAAAAGAGAGGAGTGAGCTATAAATTTGATGATTGCTTTCAAATCTCTTTACTAAGCTGTTGGACACTCAGATCCTACCCACTGCTCCTGACACAGGGATACATCTCCACTTTTCTAACAGAATGCTGGAGATTTATTTTCTGGAGAGGGTAAAGCAAAGTGTGTCTACTTCAGTGGACACCAGCTGCTTATGGGCTCTTGTTCTTCTTCCCACAATGTAGCCTCAGGACTCTGGAGCCAGGATTTAATCCTTCAGGAAGAAAACTGAAAGTGTATTTTTTGGTGAATTTGAACCAATCCAAGAGGAGTGACCTAACTTCATAAGCAATGGGGACTCACCCCACAAGACAGCTCACCCCAGGGTGAAGCCCACTGCACACCAAGGACTCACACATCAGCAAACAGCCAAGAGTCACGGACGCTTGGAGAAACCCACCAGGTGAACGACAGGGATGGAGCAGACAGACCTGAGAGGATATAGAGGCTGTGCAGGAAATGGAAAGCTTTTAAAAAGCATAAATATTCTCACGCAGCTGAAAGAAAATATTCTATTTATCCTGGGAACAAGCAACAACAAAGAAACAGCTAAAGAATCCACAAATTTAAAATAAGGTATCAGAAAGGTCACACTGGATTGATGTATTTGAAAACATTAAAATTAAGAACTTCTGCTAACAAAAACATATTGTCACAGATGTGAAAAGGCAAGCCACGGCATAACAGAAAATATTTGCAGTTTTATCTCCAACAAAATATTTGTATCCAGAATGTAGAGAGAACATCTAAAAATAAATAACAAAAGAAGTTAGAAAACTGATAGAAAATTGGACTAAAGTTCTGAACAGTCACTTTACAAATAGAATACTCAAATGGGTAAGAAAAGATGCTCAACTTAAGGAAAAAAATAAAACCACAATGATGTGCCATCCACCAGAATGGCTAAAATGAGTAACAAAACACACACAAACACACACACATACACACTCCACTTATTCGTGACAATGTACAGCAACTGGAGTTCTCATATGCTGCTGAGAGGAATGTCAGTTGATAAAACACATATGGAAAACTGGTTCACAACATCCACTAATGCTGAAAATACGAATGTCCTATGACCCAATAATTCTGTTCCTAGGTATGTATCCAACAGAAATGCATACACGTGTTCACCAAAAGACACGTGCAAGAATGATCACAGCAGCGCTATCCATAAAGACTGGAAACAATCATCCATCAGCAGTATAAAGTGGGCAAATAAATTGTAATACACTCTTATAGTGGAATACCAATCAGAAATGAGAATGTAGACAAGATAAATGAATTGCCTAAACAGTGGTGAGTGAAAGAAGCCAGACACAAAATAATGCAAGTCTGTGTGCTTCCATTTATGTGAAGTACAAAACAGGCAAAGCTAATTTAAAATATTTGAAATAAAGGATAGTTGTTTCCCTTAGGAAGGATAGTGAGGAGCAAGGCACAAGGGGGGCATCTGCACTGGTGGTAATGTTCTTTCCAGAGCTAAGTGCTGGCTACACAGTTGACTACTTTTGATATTTACATTTCTTCTATTTGGACAAAATGCTTAAATAAAAATTATTTTATAAAACTTACTAAAAAGTTTGGAAGATGAAGATATAGACTCTACATAGATGAAAATATATGAGCACTGTCTCTGAAAGCAGAACACAATGACCATAAATTAAAAACAGGAGGAAAAATATTACCCAAAAGACAAGAAATAACAAGTATTGATGACGGTGTAGAGACAGAGAAACTCTTGTGCACTGCTGATGGGAATGTAAATTGGTGCAGCCACTATGAAAAGCAGTATGAAGATTTCTCAAAAACATTAAAACTAAACTCTCATATGATCCAGCAATTCAATTTATAGGTATTTATCTGAAGGAAACAAAAACACTAACTCAAAAAGATATTTGTACATCCAGGTTCATTGCAGCATTATTTTCAGTAGTCAACATAGAGAACAACCTAAAAAGATATTTGCACATCCAGGTTCATTGCAGCATTATTTTCAGTAGTCAACATAGAGAACAACCTAACTGTCTACCAACGAATGAATGAACACACACACACACACACACACACAGACACACACACACACAATGGAATATTATTCAGCCATAAAAAATGAATGCAATCTGGCTATTTGTGATAACATAGATGGATCTCAAGGGCATTATTCTAAATGAAACAAGTGAGACAAAGACAAATACTGTATGATCTCACTTACATTGGGAATCTAAAAAACAAATAAATAAACATATAAAACCCCCAAACTAAACTCACAGATACAGAGACCATATTGGTGTTTGCCAGAATCAGGGACTAGAGGTTGGGTGAAATGGGTGAAGAAGATCCAAAGGTACAAATTTGCATTTATAAAATAAAGAAGCCCTGGGGAGGTAATGTACAGCATGGTCTTTATAGTTAATAATACCAAGCTCTAACAAATAATCTAACTTTTCACCTAAAGGAGCTAGAAAAAGAACAAACGAAACCCAAAGTGAGTAGTAGGAAGGAAATAATAAAGTTCAGAAGGGAAATAAAACAGAGACTAAGAACTGGTTCTTTGGAAAGATAATTGACAAGTCTTCAACTAGACTAACTAGGAAAAAGAAAGGGTCAATAAAATCAGAAATGAAAGAGGAGAAGTTTCAACTGATACCATAGGAATACAAAGAATCATAAGACAATATTAAAACAAGTATATGTCCAAAGTTTGAATCACCTAGAATAAATGGACAAATTCCTAGAAACACAAGTTTCCAAGACTTAATCATGAAGAAATAGAAAACTTGAAAAGACCAATTCCTAGTAAGGAGGTTGAATCAGTAACCAAAAGCCTCTCAATGAACAAAAGCTGGAATTAGATTTTACTGGTGATTTTACTAAACATTTTTCTAAAAGATTTAATACCTCTCTTTCTCAAAGTCTTGCCAGAAAATGAAGATGAGAGAATGCTTCCAAACTCACTTTATGAAGTCAGCATTACCCTGATACCAAACCAGACAAGGACATCAAAAAAGAAAATTATAGAAAGACAAATACCATATGTTATATCACTTATATGTGGGATCTAAAACACAACACAAATGAAACTATCCAGAAAATAGAAACAAACTCACAGACCTAGAGAACAGGCTC
>SJYA01001386.1:1105456-1234715 GCA_006410615.1 Neotragus moschatus | reverse complement strand
CAAGGTGAGGGGGGGAGTGTGGGGGAGGGATGGATGGGGAATTTGGGATTAGCAGATGCAAACGATTATATTATACATAGAAGGACAAGCAACCAGGTCCTACTGTATACACAGGGAACTATTCATATATTCAATATCCTATGATAAAGATATCAGTGGTAAAGAATCCTGGGCCAGTGCAAGAGACACAGTTTCAATATCTGATCCAGGAAGATTTCACATGCTGCAGGGCATCTAGCCAGAGTGTGTGTGCTCAGTCATGTCTGACCCTTTGCAACCGCATGGGTGGGGGTCCGCCAGGCTCTTCTGTCCATGAAATTTTCCAGGCAAGAATACTGGGGTGGGTTGTCGTTTCCTACTCCAGGGGATCTTCCTAACTCAGTGATCGAACCCGTGTCTCTGGAGTCCCCTACATTGCAGGTGGATTCCTTACCACTGTGCCACCTGGGAAGAGGGTAGGAGCAACTAAACCTGTTGCTGTTGTTTAGTTGCTAAGTCTGCCTGACTCTTTTGTGACCCAATGACTGTAATTGTGCCAGGCTTCTCTGTCTATGGAATTCTCCAGCCAAGAATACTGGAGTGGGTTGCCATTTCCTTCTCCAGGGGATATTCCTGACCCAGGGATCAAACTTGGGTCTCCCACTGAGCCACCATTGAAAGGATGGATTGTAAGTTTGGGACTAGCAGGTGTAAACTATTATATAGAGAATGGATAAACAACATGGTCCTACTATAATAGCACAGGAAAATATGTTCAATATCCTATAATAAACCATAATGAGAAAGAATATATATATATAAATGTGAATCACTTTTCCATACATCAGAAACAACACAACATTGTAAATCAACTATACTTCAATGCAAAATAAATTTAAAACAGCTTTTTTTACCCCTTCTGAATTCCAGATTTCTGTGAGGGATAAATAACTTTACTTAAGCACTTAGGGAAGCAAAAGTTTATTTTTCATCTTTCTTCCAGAGTTTACCTGCAGCCCACAGGCATGATCAAGATTCATTCCCAGATGGTCTATGCCAAAAAGGGGAAATACATAATAATTTCTGGTAAGGTAGGAAAATGACTTATCATGGGACACTATGGTCAATAAGGGAGAGAAGGCAACACGGACTGAGCACCTGAAGTCTGCTCAATCCTCAGGGATGTCTTTGTTTCCATCATCTCCTTTAGTCCTCTTAACAGCAGCTTCTGCTTTGTTTTTCTTCCTAGCACTTATCAATATCTGGCAGTTTATACAGGCTTCCCTGGTGGCTTAGATGGTAAAGAATCTGCCTGCAATGCAGGAGATCTGAGTTTGATCCCTGGGTTGGGAAGATCCCCTGGAGAAGGGCATGGCAACTCACTCCAGTATTCTTGCCTGGAGAATCCCATGGACAGAGGAGTTTATATAGCAACTAAATAAAAGTGCCTTCCTCAGCACCTCCAAGTGTGAGCTCAAAGATGATAAACTGTTTTGCTTATTGCAGTATCTCAAGCACCTAGAACTTCCTGAAACACACACAGAAAAATTGGAAAAAATGTTTGTTTAAAAAAATACTATAACTTCGGTATTAATAGCACTATTGGATGCTTGGGAAACAGGCTTGGAGAAGTTACAAAACTGTCTGTGATGGTTAATTTTATGTGTCAACTTGGCTAGGCTACAGTACCAAGTTGTTTGGTCAAACCCCAGTAAAGATGTCACTGTGAAGCTATTTTAAAAGTGTGATTAACATTAAAATCATTAGGCTTTGAATAAAGCAGATTACCCTCCATACTCTGAGTGGGCCTTATCCAATCAGTAGAAAATCTAAAAGCAGCCTGAAGTTTTCTCCTGAATGAAGGAATTAAGTCTTAGACTGTAACATAGACATCCTGCTTGAATGTCCAGCCTGCTGTCCTGATGAGTTTGGACTGCAAATTGCAATATCTACTCTTCCTTAAGTTTCCAGACTGCCAGTCTTTCCTATAGAGGTCAGACTTACCAGCCCCCACAATCACATGAAGCAATTCCTTAGAAAAATCTCTCCCTCTTTTTCTGTTTTGATAGATAGATAGGCAGTCAGACAGATAGACAGATAGGATAGGATATGATATAGATGGGTTTAGATATATAGATAGAGGTATCCTAATTTGGAAAACTCAGCACTGGCCACGGGACTGGAAAAGGTCAGTTTTCATTCCAATTCCAAAGAAGGGCAATGCCAAAGAATGCTCAAACTACNCAGCTGTTCCCGCGCCGTTGCAGCCTGGCACTCTCGTCCGCTGCCCCTGACCTCGGAAGTGGGGTATCTCCTCTCAGCCGTTCCTGCGCCGTCACAGCCCGGGACTCTCTGCCGCTGTCTCTTGGACGCGGGGTGGTTCCTCTCGGCCGCGCTCAAGCGAGCCGGCTCCTCAGCCGCCTGCACTCAAGCGACTCTACACATCTTTGGACACGTACTCATCTTTACAATGTCATACACAGCAGTTTCACAGCCCTAAAAATCCTGCATGCTCCACCTGTTCATTCATCTCTCCCCATTAACCTACGGCGACCAGTGATCTTTTACTGTCTCCCTAATTTTGCCTTTTCCGTACAGTTGGAATCATACAATATGCAGTCTTTTCAGACCAGCTACTTTCACCTAGCTATTGTTCAGTCACCAAATCATGTCTGACTCTCTGTTTCCCCATGAACTGCAGCATGCCGGGCTTCCCTGTCCTCCACTATCTCCCAAAGCTTGCTCAAACTCATGTCCATTGAGTTGGTAATGCCATCCAAGCACCTTGTCCTCTGTCATCCCCTTCTCCTCGTGCCCTCCATCTTCCCCAGCATCTGTGTCTTTTCTAATAAGTCGGCGCTTCACATAAGGTGGCCAAAGTATTGGGAGCTTCAGCTTCAGCATCAGTCCTTCTGACAAATATTCAGGATTGATTTCCTTTAGGATTGACTGGTCTGATCTCCTTGCTGTATTTTGTATTGGGGTACAGACAATTAACAAACAATGTTGTGATATTTTCAGGTGAACAGCGAAGGGACACAGCCATACATGTACATGTATCCCTTCTCTCTCAAACTCCCCTCCTGTCCAGTCAGCCACACAACATTGAGCAGAGTTCTCTTTGCTATACAGGGAACTATACAGGGTCCTTGCTGGTTAACCATACCATTGGTTTTTTGAGACAATTTTTCTAGTTCCTGGTGAAAGAGAAGAACCAGCTATACAATTTATGTGGCCCAGTGCAAGGTGAAAATGCAAGACTGCTTGTTCAAAATTATTAAGACTTCCAAGACAGCTATGCAGAGCCGTGAGAAGAAAGGGGCCTTGTGGATGCACGCTCATGAAGCCGGTTCTGGTTAATAAAGTATTTCCAGCACGTGCCCAGGGCCTGAGTGTGTCCTCAGTCTTATTCAGGTTCCAAGGCAGAGACAGATAAACAAAAGAATTTACTATTTTTGGTTTTCACAATGTTCCATAGTTACCAGCATACTAATACTCAAGTCCTTTCTCCATCTACACAGCTTGAAGGATGAGAGGAACAAAGGCAGGGTTGGTTGTTTCTCTTCTCAATTTCTTCAAATGACTCCTCCATCAACAGCAAAATTGACTCCAGGTGCTTGCGCTGAGTTCTGAAGTGTTAAACCCCCAGTGTCCATTAACTGGCAGTAGACTGTCCTTACTGGGAAGAAGAAAACAGGAACCTCATTTAATGACAATATCTTAAATTATCTGATTGATGACCAGGAGGCTTATGTACTTCCACTCAGCTTGATATTAATTTAGAGATGTAGCTTAGTGGGTAAGAGGCATGGTCAACCAGTTTCCTACTTGTACAAATGAAGCATGCCAGAAAACAGGAAAACAAGGGCCAAGGAGAGGCATACCACTGCATGGGTGTAAATCAGTCCATTTAGGAGGATATGTGTGCTGATTACTAAACTGAACAATGAGCATCAGAGTTGTCACTCTTTGCTGTCCCTGAAATGCTGGAACATAGAATTCGTGCATCAGTGCAGAAAACTGAGGCAGAAGGTTCTATCTCAACAGTGCTGGCCAAAATTTGTGAGTGGGACCAATCCAGGCTAAGGCTGTAAAGAGGATGATATGACTAAACAAACTATCCTCAAGTGGCTCTGCATGTTGCCAAGGTATATGGATGCAAAGTGTATCAGTCAGCTCAAACTGCATAGCAAACATCACTGACTGGGTGGCTTACACAACAGGAATTTATTTCTCATAATCTGGAGGCTGGAAATCCAAAACCAAAATATAGGCAGGGCTGGTTCCACCTGAGGCCTCTCTCCTTGGTGTATAGACTGCTGTCTTCTCCCTGAATCCTCACGTCTTCCCTCTGTGCCTGTCTATGTCCTAATAGCCTCTTTTTACGAGGACACAAGTCAGATTGGATTAGGGCTTACTCTAACAGCCTCATTTTACAATCATCACCTTTTGAAGAGCTTTAATCACCAAATACAGTCATATTCTGAATTACTGGGGGCTAGCACTTCAACATTTCAATTTTGGGGGGGGGATACAGTTCAGCCCATTTTGCAAAGTAATTTAAAAATTTCTCAGAAAGTGAGAATGACAGTGCCCGGTAGAGACACTACTGACCACATTTAGTATTTCTGGAATTGTGAAAATCATAAAGTATGCCCGTTATGAGCCCTGTATTTTATCTTCCTGCCCAACTTATACTTTCAAGTGGAACTAAACTGTTCTAAACTGCCCCCAGGAAATCCTTTCTCTCTTTTCCCCTCACGTTATGTTTTACTTCTTTTCTCTACAAATACCCTTTACTGGTTCTCTAAACTTGTTGCTGGGTCAAACCACTTCAATTTTTTTTCTTTTGTCTGTTCTACTATTTTGTGGTTCAGAATATAAATTACATACAGTTAGCTGATGAATTTCCCTGGTGACTCAGTGGATAGGAATCCACTTGCCAAGGCAGGGGACACAGGTTTGATCCCTGGCCCAGAAAGACCCCACATGCTGCAGAGCAACTGAGTCCATGGCCACAACCCTCGAGCCAGTGCTCTAGAGCCCACAAGCCACAAGTACACAACTACCGAGGCCACGTGTTGGAACTACTGAGGGCTGTGTACCTAGAGCTTGTGCTTTCCAAGAGAAGCCACTATCGTGAGAGGCCTATGCTCAACAGCTAGAGTGTAGCCTCCACTCGTGGACACAACTGAACCACTGGGCACACGCTGGAAGGGGAACACCTTTCCTTACTACTTCTGGCTGTATTGCTTCAAGGACTACAGCCTTGGTGCTTTGAGCCTGCTACCAGGGATTTTTGGTAGTAATTTTATTCTACATATGTTCCAATGGCAGTACACATTTACTCTAGACATGGCTCTTAGAAGATGCAACCCTGCTGGATTCTCCTTATTCTTCAAGAAGAAATTGGAAGTATTTTGTCAGTCTCTAAAAAAACAGACGTCTCCCAATGACAGGCTACAGACATTGCGGTAACCAGGCCTGTGGCTGCAATGCTGGGCTCTGTAACCTTGGTAAAAATCGAAGGCCCTATTTTTCCTCTGCAGCCTGGGGACAGCAAGGGTGAGGTCAAGATCTGCAATTACTTAGATACCAAGCTCCAGCAGGGGTCATCCGGCCCTTCCTCCTCAGGAACTCTGAGTCTCTGAGTCAAGAAGTGACACAGTGTGGAACTTCACTTGGGCCAGAACTGCGGGACAAGCTGGAGTCCCCTCCATCAACACCAACTGGGGTGCTCCCGCTTCCTGCCTCAGCCCAAGCTCTGTGTACACCCAGGCCTGCAGCTGCCCCTCAGCCTTGCAGAAACCATGGACCACAAGGTCAGGGCGGCAAGGTCAAGATGGCGGCAGCAGCATCTCCAGATCCAGTCAAGGTATATTGTAGCTAAGAACTGCTCTTTTGATTCTTTACCAGCTGAGCCACAAGGGAAGCCCCTTACTGGGAATATACCCAGGAAAAACCGTAATTCCAAAAGGCACATGCAATCCAGTGTTCATTGCAGCACTATTTACAACAGCCAGGACATGGAATAACCTAAATATCCATCAACAGAGGAATAGACAAAGAAGATGTAGTACATATATATAATAGAATATTAGCCATAAAAAGGAACAAAATTCGGTCATTTGTAGAGATGTGGATGGCTCCAGAGCCTGCCATACGAGTGAAGTAAATCAGAAAGAGAAAAGCAAATATTGCCTATTAATGCTTTACGTGTGGAATCTAGAAAAATGGTATAGATTATCTTATTTCGAAATCACAAATAGAAACATAGACATAAAGAACAAACATATGGACACAAACAGGGGGAGGGGAGATGGAATGAACTGTGATTGTGATTGATGTACATACACTATTGATACTACATATAAAATAGCTAGTTGAGTTATCTACTCAATAGATAATAGAGAACCTACTATATAGCTGAGGAACTCTAGTCAGTGCTCTGTAGTGACCTAAATGGGAAGGAAATACAAAAAAGAGGGGATATATGTATATGTATAGCTGATACAGCTGATTCACTTTGCTGTACAGTAGAAATTAACACAACATTGTAGAGCATCTATACGCCAATAAAAATTAAAAAACAAAAAACTGCTCTTGTTTTGGACCACTTTGATGAAGTCCATGGGTCCTGTTTCAGGTATTCACACTGCATCACAGAAATGGTAGCTGACCCAACCAGCATTTGATTATGCCCACAGGATCTGTGGGTCTGCAATTAGACAGGACACTCAGCTAGGAGGACTCAGAAAGCTACAGGTGGTACTCGAGGTGGGCTTGTTTGGGACTGTCAGCCAAGGAGCCGGTGTGTGGCCTCTGTGGCTTGGGCTTCTCAGAGCTCCCCACTGGGTCCCAAGAAAGAGTGAGCATTCCAAGAGAAGCAGGAGAACACTGTGTGGGGTTTTTTGGCCTCCAAGTTGGACATGACTTTGTGATTAAACCACCACCTACAGCAAGGACCACTACTGCCCCTGCATTCCACTGGGGATGAGGGGTCACTACAGCTGGCCCAGATTCACACAGCAGGAGGTAAATGCCACCCTAAGGGGCGATAAAAGAAATGTTCACACACTGAGATCCAAGGAAGTCATTCTGGCTTACATGTGAGTTAACTCAAAGTTTATGCTAGCAAAAATAGCCTGTTTGTGGCCTATCAAACATGCACTGTACATCTGCTTTAATTATTCAAGGAAAGGGCACACTGACCAGAATTGGAGAATGTCTGTGTTAAAGATTAAATGCCTCTCTTTCTGGGGCACTGCAGCTGGTGCTCCTTTGATGATAAGACTGCATCCCAGGTGCCAAGGCCATGCTGACTTGCTGCATGCATGACGCACACTGATATGGGTGGTTTGGGGTTTGGTTTTTTTTTTTTTTTTTAAACCTTGAAGAAATGGATCCCTGACTTATTTAATGCTCTTTGTTATGACAAGATACAAAACTCTGCTGGAAATCATGCTTCTCTCCAGAGCAGCTTCTCAGAGTAAGCTGGGCTAGTTCTCAGTTTGGCCCAAATAAAACTCTTTGCTGATCATAGATTGTCTATTGATTATTTTTGTTGACAGTGGTCTTGACACCGTGGCCTCCTGAAGAGCTGGTGGGCAGAAGTTATTGCCGTGGCCGATTTTGGAAAATACAATCTGCCACAGTTTCATTTCAGAAAGATATTTTCAATGAGCAAATAAAATATATATGATTATAAAGGAAACCAATTATATTAGAACATAATTTAAAAGCATCATTTGTGCAGTAGTAATACATGAGTTTTTTTTATTAACACGTTGGAAACAAGATCTAGTGGTGGGTCTAATTACTACTAAATTGCCAGTTTCAAGGTAGTGATGAGCATGAATGATAATTTAAGAAATCCTCCACAACTGTAATCTGCCCAGATCTACAACTTTCTGTCACTGATAAAAATCACAGGGCCAGCAAAGTCCAGCAGCTTGTGGCTGTATTCACATTGAATTTTCTTCTGTTTGTAAAATTTGTATTGGTATTATATTATGAGTATAGATCAATATAAGGAAAATCAACATTTAAAATTTTTCTGTATTTTGACCCCTGAACAGAATATATTATCCATGTATTCAAAGTCAAATCTGATTTTATTCCTCATGTATTTTTTCATATATCTATATTTTTAACTCTTCTTATTAATATGACTTCTTGTCTTTTCTTTTGTTTTTGGCTGTGCTGAGTCTTCACTGCAGCCCGTGGGTTTTTTCCAGTTGCAGTGCACAGACTCAGAGGTTGTAGCATGCCAGCTTAGTTGCTCAGCCAGCAGGTGAGATCTTGGTTCCCTAAGCAGGGATCAAACTTGCATTGGAAGGAAGATTCTCAACCACTGGACCACCAGGGAAGCCCCTAAATATTGTTTGTATGGCTATCATACATGAGATTTTTTTCTTCTAACTAGATAGTAATTTTATGTAGAATAATTGCCTACTGCTTTTCTTATATAAACTTGTTTGCAGTTTGTTTTCTTGCATCTACCATGCATTCTAATGTTATCCACAAACAGTGGTAACCTAGCCTGACCAAATTTCACATCTTCTATTGCACCCTGGTTAATTGGAAGAACCTCCAGTGACAACAGGAAATAGAGAGGTCACACTGAGCATGCTTTCTTGTTCAGTGTGGGAAGCCAGCCTGCCGTCACACAACAACCGAACCACCTAACGATGAACTCCGAATGGCCAGAATTTGATCAATAACAGGCAGCTTCCCTGACTTTTGTTCCCATTTCCAACTCAGGACCAACCACAAAAAGCCAAGTATGCTCCCCTATCCCCTCACAAAATGCTCCCTTCTAGTGAGGCCCCCACAGCCTCCACCAGGGCTCGTGTGAAACCCCTCTTTTCCCACTGGTATTCCACGCTTTGCTTTCCCATTCTTTTGAGGATCTTCCAAATGCAAGTGATTGTAGCTGGCTCCTTCCCTGTAGCAACCCAGCCTTTGCTTATTTGGATGGCCTTGGCTTATTTCCTCAAGAGATGAACATTTTCTCATGTTAAGGGAGTTTCCTCTATTTGGGTTTTACTGGTCTACAAGTAGCTCTTACCAAGGACTACCCTCACATGTGGGTTAAATTGTGTCCCCCAGTGAAACACCCAAATTCATATGTTTGAGTCCTAATCCAGCGGTGGTAGTTTAGTCTCTAAATCATGTCTAACTCTTGCAACCCCATCAACTATAGCCCACCAGGCTCCTCTGTCCATGGGATTTTCCAGATAAGAATTCTGGAGTGCGTAGCCAGGTCTTAGGGGTGGCATATAGGATCTTCAGTTGTGACATCTAAGCTGTTAGGTGTGGCATACGGAACGTAGTTCCCTGAAGTGAAGTGAAAGTAGCTCAGTCGTGTCTGACTCTTTGCAGTCCCATGGGATACAGTCCGTGGAATTTTCCAGGCCAGAATACTGGAGTGGGTAGCCTTTCCCTTCTCCAGGAGATCTTCTCAACCCAGGGATCGAACCCAGGTCTCCTGCATTGCAGGATTCTTTACCAACTGAGCCACCCAGGAAGCCCTGACCAGGGATCAAACCTAAGCCTCCTGCTTCGGAAGCACAACAGTCTTATGCACTGGACCACAAGAGAAGTCCCAAGAGAGTCTTCATTTTATGCCATTCCTGGCATGAATTCTGTTTTTCTGTTGGACTATTTATGTTAGCCAATTTGTGGGAGGCAGCCTTCAGGATGACCCAAGGATCTCCATGTTCTGTATTCACATCCCTTGGGTAATTCTCCCCACACCATGCAGACGGACCCTGGGGACTCATGCTCCTAAGGAACAAACAGACAGAAGTGATGGGGTCCTCTCTGTTCAGTTCAGTTCAATTCAGTTGCTCAGTCGTGTCCAACTCTCTGCGACCCCATGAATCACAGCACGCCAGGCCTCCCTGTCCATCACCAACTCCCGGAGTTCACTCAGACTCATGCCCATCAAGTCAGTGATGCCATCCAGCCATCTCATCCTGTCATCCCCTTCTTCTCCTGCCCCCAATCCCTCCCAGCATCAGAGTCTTTTCCAATGAGTCAACTCTTCGCATGAGGTGGCCAAAGTACTGGAGTTTCAGCTTTAGCGTCATTCCTTCCAAAGAAATCCCAGGGCTGATCTCCTTCAGAATGGACTGGTTGGATCTCCTTGCAGTCCAAGGGACTCTCAAGAGTCTTCTCCAATACCACAGTTCAAAAGCATCAATTCTTCGGCGCTCAGCTTTCTTCACAGTCCACCTCTCACATCCATGCATGACCACTGGAAAAACCATAGCCTTGACTAGACGGACCTTCGTTGGCAAAGTAACTCAGTCAATAATTTGTGTCTGACTCTTGTGACCCCATGGACTATAGCCTGCCAGGCTCCTCTGTCCATGGGATTTCTCAGGCAAGAATACTGAAGTGGGTTTCCATTTCCTTCTCCAGTGGATCTTTCCGACCCAGGGGTTGAACCTGCATCTCCTGCATTCGCGGAGAGATTCTTTATCACTGAGCCAGCAGAGGAAGTCCACAGTTAACCTTACCTAAAATTCTCTTTAGTTTTTTGGAGTTGGGAAACTAGTTTCAGTTAACGTATTACATAACACTAGTGAATTGGGATATATTTTTAAAATCTTTCTCTATGGTGAAATTATTTATTCCTTTAAAGTTTCAAACGAGCACTCGTAAAATCATTGAGGAATCAAAACTTTTGCTTTTAAAAGAACCCTTTATATTAATTCTTTCATTCTTTTCCACTATTCTTAGCTATTTTCCACTATTCTTAGATATTTCTTTTCTTGAGTCAGTTTAGGTCATTTTTTTTTTTCTCCAGAAAATCGTTTGTTTTATAGAGATTTTTCAAACTTATTAGTATGGACACGTATGTGATATTCTCTTACTCTGGTTACAGCTCCTTTTGCATTTCTAACTTTGATGACTTTAAGTCCTTTTTCACTACATTTTTTCTAGGCTTGTTGTTTAGTCGCTAAGTCGTGTCTGACTCTTTGCGACCCCATGGACTACAGTATGCCGGACCTCCCTGTCCTTTACTATCTTCCAGCATTTGCTCAAATTCAGGTCCATTGAGTCAGTGATGCTATCTAACCATCTCATCCTCTGCCACCTCCTTCTCCTTTTGCCTTCAGTCTTTCCCAGCATCAGGGTCTTTTCCAAAAAGTTGGCTCTTCACATCAGGTGGCCAAAGTATTAGGGCTTCAGCTTCAGCATCAGTCCTTCCAATGAATATTCGGGGTTGATTTCCTTTAGGATTGACTGGTTTGATCTCCATGCTGTTCAAGGGACTCTCAAGAGTCTTTTCCAGCACCACAGGTGCTCAGCCTTCTTTACAGTCCAACACTAACATGGCTACTAGAAAAACCATAGCTTTTCTAGGCTATCAGTGTATTATCTGCATATGATTAGGGGATGCTGAAAGTAGCAGCTTTTGAATTTATGTATCAATTTAGTACTAATATTTTCTAGTAGTTAATATTCTGTTTTCTTCTATTCATAAGGGTGGTTTGCTTATTGTTGATGGTATTTTTTTAAATATTTATTTTTATTCATATATCTGTCTGCACCAGGTTTTCATTGTGGCATGCGGGATCTTTAGTTGCAGCATGCAGGGTGTAAGGTTATAGCATGCAGATTCTTGGTTGCAGCATGTGGGATCTATCAAGTTTCCTGACCAAGGATCAAACCCCAGCCCCCTGCACTAGGAGTGAAGAGTCTTAGCCATGGACCACCAGGGGAGTCCCTTGATGGCATTTTTTAAAGTAAACTTTGCTTAGGTTATTCTCATTTAGTATTAACAGTTTACAATATGAAATTGAAGGTTAATAGTATTGTTTTGCAGGTCCTCTTTGTGGGGTTTTCTAAAGTGATTTGCTTTCCTTTTTGACACATTTTTTTTCCACTGGAGGGTTTTAAAAATCCCAGAGTCTTCAATGTGCGTGCATGCGTGTGTGTATGTGTGTTTGTGTATGGGCATGTGCACATATGTATGCAGTTAATTTCCAGCTTTACTACTGTGTACTCTGTAACAAATAGGATGGCCATATAGCCCAGGTTTTCCAGGACACTCTCAGCTTACACTCTGTGGGGAAATCAAACTTCTCAGAATTCTCAGTGCTCTTGTAAAAGACCTGCCTTTTGATATTCCACACATACCATGAGAATTACATCTGGAGCATTCTGTCTAGTTAATTTTTTGATCCAGAAGGATAATGAAGCTTCTCTTGTCTCCACCAAAAGGCCAAATGGTGCAGCTGTCTCCCTAGGTGTGGACATTTGAAGAAAGAGTGCGCCTCAGAACTTGGAGAACTCTCTAAGTATAAAAACAGTCCAGTGTGAAGACTCTGTGCTTCCAGTGCCAGGTGTGGTGGTTTGATCCTCAGTCAAGGAACTAAGATCCCACATGCCTTGCAGCCAAAAATGAAAAAAGCCAAGGCACACACGTGTACACCGCCACCACACATGCACACAAACACAGGGCAGTCTGGCCCCTGGAGATTTTATTTATGTACCAAAAGCCTGAATTAAGGACTCAGGCCCATTATATTTCCAAGAAGATACTTTCAGAAGTGGCAGGAATAGCCACTCCCCTCTGTGTGCACAGAAGAATCATTTGCTCTGGTCCCTCACCTCCTCCCAGTAGCCATGAGGGAAATGCTCCCTGCATCTTGCCTCCTGTCTCCCCATGGGTAAAGACCTGTGCCAAAAGGCTGCTGAACAGAACGTTTGTGTGTTCTGTGAATTTCATTAAGAGCTTGGACTCTGATGCTGTTTGTTTCCCACAACCAACATGACGAGGTTTCACAAACTGGGTAATTTATTAAAATAACAGAAATGTATTCTTTCACAGTTCTGAAGGCCAAAAATATGAAATCAAGGTGTCATCAGAGCCAAGCTGCCTCCAAGGACTCTAGGTTAAAATTCTTCTTCCTTTGCCAGGTTTTGGTGGTGGCCAGAAATGTATGGTGATGGTTGGCTTCTGGCAGAATAATTCCGTTCACTACTTCCATCTTCCTGGGCAGGCTTTCCACTGTGTGTGTCTGTGTTCAAATTTCCCTTTTTTTACAAGGACACTTGCCACTGGATTAGGGCCCATCCTACTCCAGTATGACCTTGTTTTAACTTGCTTACATCTGCAAACACCTTATTTCCAATTAAGGCAATACTCACAGGTCCCAGGTGGACATGAATTCGGGGGAAACTTATCATGCCAGTACATACCATTCGGTGTAAAATTAACAAAATTGAATAATAAAAATCCAGCACACTTGTCATCTCAGCATAGTTATTAATCGCCCCTCCTGCATTCTCAAAAGTGTTCTAGTATGGATGATAAATGGTAAGGTCCCATATGACAGTCTTTCATATTGTTCAACAACATCTAGTTCTGTTAGGGGAAGCACACTGATTGAGACCGCCCACCCTGGCCAGGCACTGTAGTAACCATGTGCATGAGTTGTTTTATGACAGGAGATCCTGATAAGGAATAGGGAACTAATAAGCCACCACCAACTGGAAGAGTCCAGGAAAGGTCTAAAGGAGACACCATGTGTGTGTCCACTTCCCAGAATCCCTCTTGCTAGCATCCATCTTGGCTGAGCGATGTGTGCGCCACCAGGAAAGACTCTGAACTAGAATGATTGGCCAAAGATCACCTGGAAACTAATCCCATCACGATAAAACCCAAGACTGCGAGCCACGCAGCAGAGCAGTTCTCCTGGGCTCCCTTACCCTACTGCTCTCCACCCGAGTGCTCTTTCCCAATAAAATTTTGCTTTGTCAGCACATGTGTCTCCTCAGACAATTCATATCCGAGTGTTAGACAAGAGCCCAGTTTCGGGCCCTGGGAGGGGTCCGCCTTCCTGCAACAGTTCTGCCGTTTCTGCTCTCTTGATGTTTGGTGGCCATGAGAATAGCTCTGGCCAGTGAAATGTGAGAAGTGACACGTGTGAAGATGTCAGGTGTCAGTGCTCAACTCTGCAGCCCTTGCAATATTATCAAACCAAATCCAGCATGTACTCAACACTTCCCTGGCAGTCCAGTAGCTGAGACTATGTGCTTCCAATGCAGGGGGCATAGGTTTGATGTCTGGTCAGGGAACTGAGATCCTACATGCCACATGACCAAAAAGGAAAAAAAAAAAGAAGTTACCAAATCCAGCAAGTACTAAAATAATATGCCACCAACAAGTAGAGAGTATTCTATGAATTCAGGATATCTTACATTAGTAAATATATTAAGGTGATAAACCAAGGGTCTAAAGAAAGGAGAAATGACTATCTTATTGATAATAAAACTAAATTCAACATATATCTCAGATTTGGGAAAAGAAGGACTCAATAAACTTGGATTAGATAAAATCTTGTTTANTCTATGAATTCAGGATATCTTACATTAGTAAATATATTAAGGTGATAAACCAAGGGTCTAAAGAAAGGAGAAATGACTATCTTATTGATAATAAAACTAAATTCAACATATATCTCAGATTTGGGAAAAGAAGGACTCAATAAACTTGGATTAGATAAAATCTTGTTTAACTTGATAAAAAATGTATCTAGCAGAAACCTCCAGCAAATTATACCCTTAAGTAGAAAGATCAAAATTCCTATTAAATTTTGGAAGACAGGAATGCTACTGTCATTGCTTCTGTTCCACAAGGCATTTCAGGAGCTAGCCATTGGGAGAAAGAAGAGAAATCAGAGAATCTGAGTAGGGAGGGGGGGAAAAGGGAAAGAAATACCTATTTACTGGTATGTAATCGTCTAATCACAATGGTGTGATCACTCACCTAGAGCCAGATATCCTGGAATGTGAAGTCAAGTGGGCCTTAGANGAAACTCTAGTACTTTGGCCACCTCATGCGAAGAGTTGACTCATTGGAAAAGACTCTGATGCTGGGAGGGGTTGGGGGCAGGAGGAGAAGGGGACGACAGAGGATGAGATGGCTGGATGGCATCCCCAACTCGATGGACATGAGTTTGAGTGAACTCTGGGAGTTGGTGATGGACAGGGAGGGCTGGCATGCTGCAATTCACGGGGTCAGGAAAATGTCGGACAGGACTGAGCGACTAAACTGAACCCGACTGAACTGAATCATCTAATTAGAAAGTCAGAGGACTTCCTGGTGGTCCAGTGAGTAAGGCTCTGTGCTATGAAGGCAGGGGACCTATGCTCAATCCCTGGTCTAGGAACTAGATCCTGTCCTTATGTCGCAACTAAGAAATCTGAATGCCACAAAGTGCATCTAGCTAAAAGACAATATATATCAAGTAATTGAGATAAGGGCAATTAAGGAAAGCTTTAATTGATGACTCAAAAATTTGAAAAATAAGGACTTCCTTGGAAGCCCAGTGGTCAAGACTTCAGCCCCCCTTCAGGGGGCCAGGGTTCAATTCCTGGTTGAAGAACTAAGATTCCAGATGGCACAGCGAAAAGAAGAAAAAGAAATCACAAATAATTATAGCCCAGTGAGACAAGATTCTTCATTTTAAACTTAAACATAACTCCATTTCTTTTTAAATGTTTAATAAATAAGAGTAGAATACCTCTGTGATATTCGATTTTATATTAGCTTAAAGTTTGCTAATCAATAAACTCAAAAATGATCTATAAACCACATTTGTTGGGATGTTAGAATGTTTGCTATAGAAGAGTGTATTTATTCTCTGACATTTAGGATATCATAAAAATTTCAGTTTGTTCACNAATACCTCTGTGATATTCGATTTTATATTAGCTTAAAGTTTGCTAATCAATAAACTCAAAAATGATCTATAAACCACATTTGTTGGGATGTTAGAATGTTTGCTATAGAAGAGTGTATTTATTCTCTGACATTTAGGATATCATAAAAATTTCAGTTTGTTCACCTGGAGAAGGCAATGGCACCCCACTCTAGTACTCTTGCCTGGAAAATCCCATGGACGGAGGAGCCTGGTAGGCTGCAGTCCATGGAGTCACCAAGAGTCGGACATGACTGAGCGACTTCACTTTCACTTTTCACTTTCATGCATTGGAGAAGGAAATGGCAACCCACGCCAGTGTTCTTGCCTGGAGAATCCCAGGGACGGGGGGAGTCTGGTGGGCTGCCGTCTATGGGATCTCATAGAGTCGGACACGACTGAAGTGACTTAGCAGCACCTACATTATCGTAACCTACCCACAAACTCAGACCTCTCTGATCTTATAAACATTAACTCTGCCAACATACAAATACTATATACTATATCCTATATGCTTTTCCTAATAATTATGAAAAGTACATCTAGATATTTCTCCCTCCTGAATTTTAAAACATACACACAAAAAAATCCTATTCTTAAACAACTTCGATCTCTGTAACTTATATTTCTGTAAGTTACAGAGAACTTCTATCTCTGTAATCTATAAATTTAAAGCAACCTCACAGGCTATCTTATGAAACTTGACAAGGTAATTCTAAATTTCATTAGGAAAAGAAAATGCATGGATGAAGCCAAGAAAGTTTTCAAAAGAAGAAATGAAGGAGAAAATGTTCTGCCAGATATAAAAGCATGAATAATCATACATATATTACATGATACATTACATGCATTCTAGCAATTCAAATATTGGCACAGAGTTGAATACATGAAACAATGGAATGAAATAGAGATTCCTGGAACAGTTACAATGGAAAGTTAGATCTCTATCTCACTTGCACGAGAAAAAACTTATCAAGGCATAAACACACAGAAAATACTCTAAAAGTATAGAAACACAATGTACAAAACTATGGTGGAAAATACCTTTTTAAGAAAGACACATAGCATGGAAATGATATGCATGTGACAACTTGCCACAACAGCCTACTCGTGGCAAAGGGGTTTGCATAACTCAGTGAAGCTATGAGCCATGCCATGCAGGGCCACCCAAGATAGGCAGATCATAGTGGAGAGTTCTGACAAAATGTGGTCCAATGGAGGAGGGAATGGCAAGTAACTCCAGTATTTTTGCCTCAAGAATCTCATGAACACTATGAAAAGGCAAAAAGAGATGACACCAAAAGATGAGCCCACTGGATTGCAAGTGTCTAATATGCTACTGGGGAAGAGTGGAAGGCAATTACTAATAGCTCCAGAAAGAATGAAGCAGCTGGGCAGAAATCGGAAATGATACTCAGTTGTAGATGTGTCTGGTGGTGAAAGTAAAGTCCAATGCTGTGAAGAAGAATATTGCATCAGTTCAGTTCAGTCGTTCAGTCCTGTCCGACTCTTTGCGACCCCATGGATGGCAGCATGCCAGGCCTCTGTGTCCATCACCAACTCCCAGAGTTTACCCAAACTGATCTCCATTGAGTCAGTGATGCCATCCAACCATCTCATCCTCTGCCATCCTCTTCTTTTCCATCTTCAATCTTTCCCAACATCAGGATCTGATGATGTTCAAATGAGTCAACTCTTCACATGGGGTGGCCANCTATGGTTTTTCCAGTGGTCATGCATGGATGTGAGAGGTGGACTGTGAAGAAAGCTGAGCGCCGAAGAATTGATGCTTTAGAACTGTGATGCTGGAGAAGACTCTTGAGAGTCCCTTGGACTGCAAGGAGATCCAACCAGTCCATTCTGAAGGAGAGCAGGCCTGGGTGTTCATTGGAAGAACTGATGCTAAGCTGAAACTCTAGTACTTTGGCCACCTCATGCGAAGAGTTGACTCATTGGAAAAGACTCTGATGCTGGGAGGGGTTGGGGGCAGGAGGAGAAGGGGACGACAGAGGATGAGATGGCTGGATGGCATCCCCAACTCGATGGACATGAGTTTGAGTGAACTCTGGGAGTTGGTGATGGACAGGGAGGGCTGGCATGCTGCAATTCACGGGGTCAGGAAAATGTCGGACAGGACTGAGCGACTAAACTGAACCCGACTGAACTGAATCATCTAATTAGAAAGTCAGAGGACTTCCTGGTGGTCCAGTGAGTAAGGCTCTGTGCTATGAAGGCAGGGGACCTATGCTCAATCCCTGGTCTAGGAACTAGATCCTGTCCTTATGTCGCAACTAAGAAATCTGAATGCCACAAAGTGCATCTAGCTAAAAGACAATATATATCAAGTAATTGAGATAAGGGCAATTAAGGAAAGCTTTAATTGATGACTCAAAAATTTGAAAAATAAGGACTTCCTTGGAAGCCCAGTGGTCAAGACTTCAGCCCCCCTTCAGGGGGCCAGGGTTCAATTCCTGGTTGAAGAACTAAGATTCCAGATGGCACAGCGAAAAGAAGAAAAAGAAATCACAAATAATTATAGCCCAGTGAGACAAGATTCTTCATTTTAAACTTAAACATAACTCCATTTCTTTTTAAATGTTTAATAAATAAGAGTAGAATACCTCTGTGATATTCGATTTTATATTAGCTTAAAGTTTGCTAATCAATAAACTCAAAAATGATCTATAAACCACATTTGTTGGGATGTTAGAATGTTTGCTATAGAAGAGTGTATTTATTCTCTGACATTTAGGATATCATAAAAATTTCAGTTTGTTCACCTGGAGAAGGCAATGGCACCCCACTCTAGTACTCTTGCCTGGAAAATCCCATGGACGGAGGAGCCTGGTAGGCTGCAGTCCATGGAGTCACCAAGAGTCGGACATGACTGAGCGACTTCACTTTCACTTTTCACTTTCATGCATTGGAGAAGGAAATGGCAACCCACGCCAGTGTTCTTGCCTGGAGAATCCCAGGGACGGGGGGAGTCTGGTGGGCTGCCGTCTATGGGATCTCATAGAGTCGGACACGACTGAAGTGACTTAGCAGCACCTACATTATCGTAACCTACCCACAAACTCAGACCTCTCTGATCTTATAAACATTAACTCTGCCAACATACAAATACTATATACTATATCCTATATGCTTTTCCTAATAATTATGAAAAGTACATCTAGATATTTCTCCCTCCTGAATTTTAAAACATACACACAAAAAAATCCTATTCTTAAACAACTTCGATCTCTGTAACTTATATTTCTGTAAGTTACAGAGAACTTCTATCTCTGTAATCTATAAATTTAAAGCAACCTCACAGGCTATCTTATGAAACTTGACAAGGTAATTCTAAATTTCATTAGGAAAAGAAAATGCATGGATGAAGCCAAGAAAGTTTTCAAAAGAAGAAATGAAGGAGAAAATGTTCTGCCAGATATAAAAGCATGAATAATCATACATATATTACATGATACATTACATGCATTCTAGCAATTCAAATATTGGCACAGAGTTGAATACATGAAACAATGGAATGAAATAGAGATTCCTGGAACAGTTACAATGGAAAGTTAGATCTCTATCTCACTTGCACGAGAAAAAACTTATCAAGGCATAAACACACAGAAAATACTCTAAAAGTATAGAAACACAATGTACAAAACTATGGTGGAAAATACCTTTTTAAGAAAGACACATAGCATGGAAATGATATGCATGTGACAACTTGCCACAACAGCCTACTCGTGGCAAAGGGGTTTGCATAACTCAGTGAAGCTATGAGCCATGCCATGCAGGGCCACCCAAGATAGGCAGATCATAGTGGAGAGTTCTGACAAAATGTGGTCCAATGGAGGAGGGAATGGCAAGTAACTCCAGTATTTTTGCCTCAAGAATCTCATGAACACTATGAAAAGGCAAAAAGAGATGACACCAAAAGATGAGCCCACTGGATTGCAAGTGTCTAATATGCTACTGGGGAAGAGTGGAAGGCAATTACTAATAGCTCCAGAAAGAATGAAGCAGCTGGGCAGAAATCGGAAATGATACTCAGTTGTAGATGTGTCTGGTGGTGAAAGTAAAGTCCAATGCTGTGAAGAAGAATATTGCATCAGTTCAGTTCAGTCGTTCAGTCCTGTCCGACTCTTTGCGACCCCATGGATGGCAGCATGCCAGGCCTCTGTGTCCATCACCAACTCCCAGAGTTTACCCAAACTGATCTCCATTGAGTCAGTGATGCCATCCAACCATCTCATCCTCTGCCATCCTCTTCTTTTCCATCTTCAATCTTTCCCAACATCAGGATCTGATGATGTTCAAATGAGTCAACTCTTCACATGGGGTGGCCAAAGTAAGCAGATGGTGACTGCAGCCATGAAATTAAAAGACGCTTACTCCTTGGAAGGAAAGTTATGACCAACCTAGACAGCATATTAAAAAGCAGAGACATTGCTTTGCCAACAAAGGTCCATCTAGTCAAGGTTATGGTTTTTCCAGTGGTCATGTATGGATGTGAGAGGTGGACTATAAAGAAAGCTGAGTGCTGAAGAATTGATGCTTTTGAACTGTGGTGTTGGAGAAGACTCTTGAGAGTCCCTTGGACTGCAAGGAGATCCAACCAGTCCATCCTAAAGGAGATCAGTCCTGGATGTTCGTTGGAAGGACTGATGTTGAAGCTGAAACTCCAATACTTACTTTGGCTGCCTGAATATTGCATAGGAACCTGGAATATTAGGTCCATGAATCAAGGTAAGCTGAACATGAGCAAGAAGGAGATGGCAAGATTGAATATCAACATCTTAGAAATCAGTGAACTAAAATGAATGGAAATGGGCAAATTTAATTCATATGACTATTACTTTGGGCAAGAATCCCTTGGAGGAAATGGAATAGCCTTTATAGTCAATAACTGCCGTACTTGGGTACAGCCTCGAAAATGACATAATAATCTCAGTTTGTTTCCAAGGCAAACCATTCAACATCACAGTAATCCAAGTCTATGGCCCAACCACTGATGCCAAAGAAGCAGAAGTTGAACAGTTAAATGAAGACTTACAAGACCTTCTAGAAACAACACCAAGTGGATGTCCTTTTTATCATAGGCGACTAGAATGCAAAAGTAGGAAGTTAAAAGATATCTAGAGTAAGAGGCAAGTTTAACCTTGGAGTACAAAAGGAAACAGGGCAAAGGCCAACAGAGTTTTATCAAGATGACACACTAGTCATAGCAAATGCCCCTTTTCCAACAATCCAAGAGACAACTCTACACATGGACATCATCAGATAATCAGTACTGAAAGACTGATTATGTTCTTTGCAGCCAAAGATGAAGAAACTCTATATAGCCAGCATAAACAAGACTGGGAGCTGACTGTGACTCAGATCATGAGCTTGTTATTGCAAAATGCAAGTTTAAATTGAAGAAAGTAGGGAAAGTCAAGAGGTCATACATATATGACCTAAACCAAATGCCTTATGATTATACTGTGGACGTGACAAATAGATTCAAGGGACTAGACCTTGTAGACAGAGTGCTTGAAGAACTATGGACAGAGATTCATATCATTGTACAGGTTCAGTTCAGTTCAGCTGCTAAGTCATGTCCATCTCTTTGCGACCCCATGGACTGCAGCACGTCAGGCCTCCCTGTCCATCACTAACTCCCAGAGTTTAGTCAAACTCATGTCCATTGAGTCGGTGATATCATCCAACCACCTTATCCTCTGTCGTCCCCTTCTCCTCCTACCTTCAATCTTTCCCAGCATCACGGTCTTTTCAAATGAGTCAGTTCTTCACATCAGGTGGCCAAAGATTTGGAGTTTCAGCTTCAGCATCAGTCCTTCCCATGAAGATTCAGGACTGGTTTCCTTTAGGATGGACTGGTTGGAATTCCTTGCAGTCCAAGGGACTCTCAAGAGTCTTCTCCAACACCACAGTTCAAAAGCATCAATTCTTCAGTGCTCAGCCTTCTTTATGGTCCAACTCTCACATCCACACATGACTACTGGAAAAACCATAGCTTTGACTATACAGACCTTTGTTGGCAAAGTAATGTCTCTGCTTTTTAATATGCTGTGTAGGTTGGTCATAGCTTTTCTTGCAAGCAGCAAGCATCTTTTAATTTTGTGTCTGCAGTCACCATCTGCAGTGATTTTGGAGCCCAAGAAAATAAAGTCTATCACTATTTCCTTTCTCTTCCCATCTGTTTTCCATTAAGTGATGGGACTGGATGTCATGAACTTAGTTTTTTGAATGTTGAGTTTTAAGCCAGCTTTTCCCCTCTCCTCTTTCACCTTCATCAAGAAGCTCTTTATTTCCTTTACACTTTCTGCCATAAGGATGTGTGTCATATGCATATCTGAGATTATTGATATTTCTCCTGCCAGTCTTGATTCCAGCTTGTGCTTCATCCAGCCTGGAATTTCACATAATGTACTATGCATATAAGTTAAATAAGCAGGGTGACAATATACAGCTTTGACATACCCCTTTCCCTATTTTGAACTAGTACATTGTTCCATGTCTGGTTCTAACTCTTGCTTCTTGACCTGCATACAGATTTCTCAGGAGACAGGTAATAATCTGGTATTCCCATCTGTTGAAGAATTTTCCACAATTTGTTGTGATTCACACAGTCAAAGGCTTTAGCATAGTCAATGAAACAGAAGTAGATGTTTTTCTGGAACTCTTTTGATTTCTCGATGATCCAGAGGATGGTGGCAATTTGATCTCTGGTTCCTCTGCCTTTTCTAAATCCAGCTTGAACATCTGGAATTTCATGGTTCACATACTGTTGAAGCCTAACTTGGAGAATTTTGAGCATTACTTTGCTAGCATGTGAAATGAGTGCAATTGTGTGGTAGTTTGGACATTCTTTGGCTTTGCCCTTCTTTGAGATTGGAATGAAACCTGACTTGCTCCAGTTCTGTGGCCACTGCTGAGTTTTCCAAATTTGCTGGCATATTGAGTGTAGTACTTTAACAGCATGATCTTTCAGGATTTGAAATAGCTCAGCTGGAATTCCCATCTCCTCCACTAGCTTTGTTTGTAGTGATGTTTCCTAAAGGCCCACTTGACTTCACACCCCAGGATGTCTGGCTCTGGGTGACTGGTCACACCATCATGGTTATCTGGATCATTAAGATCTTTTTTGTATATTTCTTTGTGTATTCTTGCCACCTCTTCTTGATATCTTCTGCTTTTGTTAGGTCCATACCATTTCTATCCTTTATTGTGCCTATCTTTGCATGAAATATCATACGTTATTTGTCTTTCTCTGTCTGACTTCAGTTAGTATGATAATCTCTGCTGCTGCTGCTGCTATTTGTCTTTCTCTGTCTGACTTCAGTTAGTATGATAATCTCTGCTGCTGCTGCTGCTAAGTCGCTTCAGTCGTGTCTGACTCTGTGTGACCCCATAGACGGCAGCCCACCAAGCTCCCCCGTCCCTGGGATTCTCCAGGCAAGAACATTGGAGTGGGTTGCCATTTCCTTCTCCAATGCATGAAAGTGAAAAGTGAAAGTGAAGTCGCTCAGTCGTGTCCGACTCTTAGCGACCCCATGGACTGTAGCCCACCAGGATCCTCCATCCATGGGAGTTTCCAGACAAGAGTACTGGAGTGGGGTGCCATTGCCTTCTCCGTGATAATCTCTAGATCCAGCCATGCTGCTGCAAATGGCATTATTTCATTCATTTTGTGGATGAGTACTATTCCATTGTATCTATGTATCACATCTTCTTTATCCATTCATCTGTTGATGGACATTCAGGTTACTTTCATGTCTTAACTACTGTAAATAATTCTGTTATGAACATTGAGGTGCATATATCTTTTTAATGTCCCCAAACATAGTTTTTTTTTTTTTTGCTCCAAAAAGCTTTATTGTTTCCATTTGGTCCAAGGCTGGAGAGAGGGCTCCAGGGTGTTAAAAAGCTGCATAGTGGCTGCAGAGAGGGGCTTCAAGCAGCCCTGATGTTAGGTGGGTTATTCAGTGGCCACTGATCTCCAGAAGCTCCTAGTCGTGCTTGAGGGTAAGCCTTTCAAAGAGATACTCACCCAACCCAGCCTGGGGACCAGCCAGCCTGCGGAGGTTGGTCAGGTGGTCACCCATCTTCTTGATGAGTTTCACTTCTTCATCTAGGAAGTGGTTCTCCAGGAAGTCACAGATATGGGGGTCTCCGCGGGCAGAAGCCAGGCCATGCAGATCCAACAGGGCTTGATTCAGGTTCTTCTCTACGAGAAGGGCGGCTTCCATAGCATCCTGGGTTTTACCCCACTCATCTTGAGATGGCTTCTGCACATCCAGGAAGAGGGCGCGGCCACCACGCTGGTTTTGCAGTTTCAAAAGACGCTCTGCGCCCTCGCACTTCTCCTTGGCCAGTTCGCGAAAAAAGTGACCCACACCCTCCAGGGCCACATTGTCACGGTGGACATAGAAGCCCAGAGAGAGGTAGGTGTAGGAGGCCTGCAGTTGCATGTTAACCAGGCGGTTGACGGCGGCCTCCACCTCAGTAGAATAATTCTGACGAATCTGGGAGCTCATGATTGGTCGGTAATAAGGAGTTAAAAAATGGTGGCTGGTTCCAGTGATCGCGGACAGCTGAGTGGCTGACTCCGGAGGTTGCGACTGGAAAAAAGGTTGGAGGGTGGTCGGAGGCTGGAGCAAGGGGCGTGTCTGGGTCTGTTCCGTCCAAGCACTGTTGAAGCAAGAGATAGATCCGCTGGGCCACCGAATGCACTTTCCAAACATAGTTTTTAAATGTATAAAATCACAGGATTGCAAAGGAAACCAATTATACTGAAACATAATTATATAAATATTTTTTCTTTGTGATGGAACAATGTGAGTCTCGTCCTTAGGGGATTTGTAGTTACTTGCTTGTATTTTAACATTATCTGGGCTTGATGCAGCAGTAATGCCAGCTTCACCAGGAGTTGTGTTTGGGGCTCTGCTGCAATGTTGGTTAGCTGCAGAGCTCTAAATATAGGTTACTGCAAAAGTAACTGCAGATTTTTCATTGTTGAAATTTGCCTTTGATAATGGAATACATTCTTAAATAAAGGTGGTTATGTCATACATCATTTTAATGCTCATCTCTCCCTTTATGTTTTTTGCTAGTGACATTACTTGCTGTTTACTTTCTATTTATTTTAGACTATGGAAATTATGTTAGACAAAAAGCAAATTTGATCAACTTTCTTATTGGAGTTCAAAATGGGTTGTAAAGCAGTGGAGACAATTTGCAACATCAGCAATGCATTTGGCCCAGGAACTGCTAACAAACATACAGTGCAGGTGATTCAAGAAGCTTTGCAAAGGAAATGAAAGCCTTGAAGTTAAGGAGGGCAGCAGCTGGCCATCAGAAGTTGACAATGACCAACTGAGAGGCATCATCAAAGCTGATCCTCTTATAGCTACACAAGAAGTTGCTGAAGAACTCAACGTCAACCATTCTATGGTTGTTCGGCATTTGAAGCAAATTGGAAAAGTGAAAAAAACCTTTTCATAAGTTTTGTGCCTTACTAGCTGACTGAAAGGAAAAATTCTTCATTTTGAAGTGTTGCCTTCTCTTATTCTGTGCAACAACAATGAACTATTTCTCAATCAGATTGTGATGTGCAATGAAAAGTGGATCTGATAGGACAAGCTCAGTGGTTGGACCAAGAAGAGGCTCCAAAGCACTTCTCAAAGTTAAATGAAAAAAAAAATCATCATTTTGAAGTGTTGCCTTCTCTTATTCTGTGCAACAACAATGAACTATTTCTCTATCAGATTGTGATGTGCAATGAGAAGTGGATTTGACAGGACAAGCTCAGTGGTTGGACCAAGAAGAGGCTCCAAAGCACTTCCCAAAGTTAAACTTTGCAAGGGCAAGGTCACTGTTTAGCGGTCTGCTGCCAGTCTGATCCACTACATCTTTCTGAATTCCAGGGAAACCATTACATCTAAGAAGTATGCTCAGCAAATCAATGAGATGCACCGAAAATTGCAATGTTTGCAGCTGGTATTGGTCAAACAGAACAGGCCAGATTCTTCTCCACAACATATGACTGCATATCACACAGCCAATACTTCAAAAGTTGAATGAATTGGGCCACGAAGTTTTGCCTCATCTGCCGTATTCACCAGACTTCTCTCCTACCAATTACCACTTCTTTAAGCATCTCAATAACTTTTTGCAGGGAAAACGCTTCCACAACCAGCAGGATGCAGACCTACTGTACTTTCCAAGATTTTGTCAAATCCTGAAGCATTGGTTTTTATGCTACAGAAATAAATAAACTTATTTCTCATTGGCAAAAATGTGTTGATTGTAATGGTTTCTATTTTGATTAATAAAGATGTCTTTGAGTGTAGTTATAATGATTTAAAATTCACTGTCTAAAACTGAAATTACATTTGCACCAACCTGTAGGTTGCTTAAATTGTTGGCTTTCTCATTTGACATAAAGAATCAAAGCTCTGACCCTTCAGAGCAATTGTGAGGAAGTAGTGCACAGAGAAATTTTTATAAACCGCAAAGCAATATATAAATGCTATTATAACCATTGTCAAAGAAAAAAGTGTCCCACAATGAGAACAGACAAACCACGTTCTGGGTCTTTCTCACTGGCCTGGGATACTCACCAGTGGCATCTTTTTTCTTTTTTTTTCATTGTGCTATGTCTTCCTTGTGGGTTTTCTCTAGTTGTAGTGCGTGGGCTTCTCTTGTTGCCAGGCACGGGCTCTAGATCTTGTGGGCTCAGTGCTTAGTTGTCTCACAGCCTCTGGAGTCTTAGTTCTCTGACCAAGTATTGAACCCATGTCCCCTCCATTGGACGGTGGGTTCTTAACCACTGGACCATTAGAGAAGTCCTAGTAGGGGCTATTTAAGAACAGTCTGTGTGACAGGGTCCTGGCCCTTGTCTGATATCCCTGAGGCTTTTGTGTGAATCCATCCTATGGCCTTAGTTCCTCTGTCAGTCCCTTGCTTCCAAGATCTGGTAATTTCTGAACAATAGTTGCCTTGCTTGGAGCCTACCATCATCTAGTTGATAGGAACAGAATAAAATAGTTACACAGCTAGAAGTCCCACTGTGTGTTAAGTCACTTCAGTCGTGTCCAACTCTTTGTGATCCTATGGACCATAGCCCTCCAAGCTGCTCTGACTATGGGATTCTCCAGGCAAGAATACTGGAGTGGGTTGCAATGATTATAAATAGAGAGGGACTAGGAGATCACCAGAAGTTGGACACCACCAGAAAATACCCAGAGTATCTGGCAGATAAGCAATAATAGAAACATCTTGAAACTAAACAGACTTAGACCACTACCATAGAAAAATGGATACAAGATCTGCATTTGGTCTTGGGAGGTCTATAAGATAATGGGCCCTGAAAAAAACTGTATTCCTACATGTAGCCAAGACAGGAACACAGGCAAAGGGGAGATTTTAGCAAAACCTGAGATGATTACTATATTTCAGTATATGTTACTACCCTTCTGCTAATATACACATGATTTAAATAGTGCCATGACATTCCCAGTTAGACCACACAGGGTCAAAGGAGGAACTAATGAGGTAAGCCTTGACATCTACCCAAGAATGGGAAAGGTGATTTTCTTCCCAGTCCACTTCTTCCTTGATAATAAAAACAAAGCCCTCTTTGTTCTCCCTTGCCTGCCTGCTTGTATCTCTCACAGGCATCCTATGCTAATAAACTCACTCTTTGCCTGTCACTTTGCCTCTCACCGAATTCTATCTGTGCAGAGACTTCAGTAAGTCCTGAGGCTGGGTGTGTGGTTTCAATCAAAAGACTGTGGGTTTGAGTCCCCTCTTAAGTCAAAAACTGTGGGTTCAAGTCCCATCCGAGGAATGCAATTTTACAGTATGGGGGTTTCCTCTGAAAACAGTGACAGGAACAGCAGTTTATGACTTCATGAAACAAAGCTGGAATCATTACCTATTTAGATGCTCACAGATTAAAGTCTGCAAACTTGATTTCCCTAGTACAAATCCCTAAGATTTGCAAAAACACTCTGCCGAAGGTCTCTTCTTCATCACCTTGCTGGTTGCCTGACAATAATCTGGTTGATAAACTGTGTGTGTGTGTGTGTGTGTGTGTGTGTGTGTTCAGTCATTCAGTCATATCTGACTCTTTGTGACCCCATGGACTATAGCCCACCAGGCTCCTCTGTTTGTGGAATTTTCCAGGCAATACTGACACATGATCAATATGTCTAAGATGTTTTGTCTTTATCATCACTGTTATTACTATTAAAAATAATGAGGATCGATATGCCCCCAAACAGCCTTTCATGGTTTCTAGCAGACATAATATGTGGGGGTTTCCCAGGTGGCCCCATAGCAAAGAATCTACCTGCCAGTGCAAGAGGTACAAGTTCAACCCCCGGGTCAGGAAGATTCCCTTGGAGCAGGAAATGGCAACCTGCTCCAGTATTCTTGCTTGGAAAATTCCATGGACAGAGGAGCCTGGTGGCTAAAGTCTATGGGATCACAAAAGAGTCTGACACGACTAAGTGACAGCAGATATAATTCCTTTCTCATCCTCTAGGTTTTTGAATGTTTGAATTCAGTGTGAATTCACTCCACCGTGGAGCTGCAACTAAACTCTCAAGCATGATGAATAGACTAAGTGCGATTTACACTGGGGGTTCTGAGTGCCATCCTTAGATAAGCACCTGCAGCACTGGGAACCAGTTCGAGAGGCACAATCCTCAGACCCCTCCCCTAGACCTGCGAAATCAGAAACTATCTCCTCTGTCCCACTTGTGGCTCTGATGCTCACTCTAGTTTGGAAGCCACAGGTTAGAATATCAGGAAGGGTTTCTTTTCTTGTCCATCTGTAGCTGTGAAAAACAAGTGTTTGGGGTTCTCTGTCTACACTCTATCTGTTTGAAAAGCAGATTTCCAACCAGCATTCACCCCATTGTTAGGTAAGAAACTGTGGTTTGTAAATATAGAAAAAAGATGGAACTATGTCAGCTGGGGACACATAGAACTGAGGAATCCACCCCCACTGGCTGGGAATGTGGTTGAGAAAATATGCTTGGAGTTAAACCAAAGATAAAAAATCAGGAGAACAGTGTTGTTCTCATCTTCACAGCAAGGGAAGACCCAACAGGTGCTAATTGTCTTGCTTCATGTTGTGGAGAAGAGGAAAATCTTTTTGATACTTTTATATATTTTTTTCATTTTAAAAAAATTGAGGTCCAGGTGATTTACGATATTATGTAAGCTTTCAGGTGCACCACATAGGGATTTGCAATTTTTAAAGGTTATACTCCAGGACTTCCCTGGTGGCCCACTGGTTGTGAATCCACCTGCCAGTGCAGGGGACACAGGTTCAATGCCTAGTCTGGGAAAATCCCACATGCCACAGGGCAACCAAGCCCATATGTCACAAGTACTGAGCTCATGCTCTAGAGCCCACATGTCACAACTACTTAAGCCCAAGTACCCTAAAGCCAGTGCTCCACAATAAGAGAAGCCACCTCAATGAGATGGTCACACACCACAATGAACAGTAGCCCTGATCACTGCAACTAAAGAAAACTCACTTGCAGCAATGACAATCCAGTGCAGCCAAAGGTTAAAAACAATAATATAAATAATCAAAAGGTTATACTCCACTTATAGTTATTATAAAATATGACTATATTCTTTGTGCTGTCCTCTGTCCATGGGGATTCTCCAGGCAAGAATACTGGAGTGGATTGCCATTTCTTTCTCCAGGGGATATTCCCAACCCAGGGGTCGAATCCGAGTCTCCCACATTGCAGGCAGATGCTTTACCCTCTGAGCCACCAGGAAAGCCCAATATATCCTTGTAGCTTGTTTATTGATTTGAATAATTTTTACTTATCTATCTGGTCTTAGTTGCGGTACTTCAGATCTTTAGTTGCAGCATGTGAGGTATTTAGTGCAGCAGGTAGGATCCAGTTCCCTGCCTAGGGATCAAACTGAGCCCTCTACATTGAGAGTGGAGCCTTAGCCCCTGGACCACCAGGGAAGTCCTGCCTATTTATTTTTTACACAGTAGTTGGTACCTCTTGAGAGTCCCTTGGACTGCAAGGAGATCCAACCAGTCCATTCTGAAGGAGATCAGCCTTGGGATTTCTTTGGAAGGAATGATGCTGAAGCTGAAGCTCCAGTACTTTGGCCACCTCATGTGAAGAGTTGACTCATTGGAAAAGACTCTGATGCTGGGAGGGAGTGGGGGCAGGAGGAGAAGGGGATGACAGAGGATGAGATGGCTGGATGGCATCACTGACTCGATGGACGTGAGTCTGAGTGAACTCAGGGAGATGGTGATGGACACGGAGGCCTGGCATGCTGGGATTCATGGGGTCGCAAAGAGTCGGACATGACTGATCGACTGAACTGAACTGAACTGGTACCTCTTTAAATCCCTGTCCCTATCTTGTCCCTACCCGCCATGGTTGCATATTTATAAAAAATCACTAGTTTTTTGACCTTAGGTTCATTTTACTGATAACAATTTTGTCTATTTCAAGTTATCATTTTAAAATGTATTTACTGATCTCTTCTTGTCTTCTCACCAACAAAGGAGGCACCTTTATAGCTGGAGCTTATTGGTCTCTTCAATTCCTGGGACAGAGCCTGAGGCATCTCAGATCTATAAACATATTTCCTGAGTAAGTCAAGTGAAAGTTGTATACTGTTTGGAAATGAATTAAATTCTTGCTCCCGTAAAATGACCACTAAGGAGAAAATGTGGTACCTTAGTCAGCTCCAGCTAAGCTACCACAGACCAGGCAGCTTGAACAACAGATGTTTATTTTCCCACAGTTTTGGAGCCTGCTGTTCTGAAATCAGGGTGCCATCATGGTGGAGTTCTGGTAAGGGCTCTCTTCTTGGCAGCCAGACACCCTGCTGCCTTCTCACTGTCCTGAAATGGCAGAGAGAAAGGGCTCTGGTGCCTCTTCCTCTTCCTTTAAAGGCACTAATTCCACCCTGGGGAGGGGAGGGGTGGGGTCCCACCCTGGTGACCTCATCTAAGCCTGTAGGTATGTGCGCGCTCAGTCGTGTGCAACTCTTTGTGACCCCATGGACTTCTCTGTTCATGGGATTTCCCAGACGAGAATACTGCAATGGGTTGCTATTTCCTACTCCAGAGATCTTCCCAACCCAGGAATCAAACCCACATCTCTTGGGTCTCCTGGATTGGCGGGCAGGGTCTCTACCACTAGTGCCACCTGGGAAGCCCATCTAAGCCTAATCACCTCCCTAAGGCTCCTCCTGCAAACACCATCCCTCTAGAAGTGAGGGTTTCAACATGTGCATCTTGAGGGAACACAGTTCAGTTAGTAGCAAGTGGGTTGTTCTGAGAATTTGAATTTTATCCAGGGTTTAGTCAGTGATGAGTAAGAGAGCCACTGTTTGTATTAGCAGATTGTAAATCACAACTGTTGTGGGGAGGGAAGGGGTGGAGGATAGGAATCCAGGATCTCATAAAGCCACAGACAAGTCTCCCATGTGAACCAGATGCTGATGGGGCAGGGTTGAATTCTATGGACGTGACAACATCTTCCACTCTTCCCAGAAGAGGTCAGGGTTGTGTTGACAGCACGCTGCTCCTCAGTGTATCTTCCAACATCAAGTTCTAGTTCAGGAGATGGAGAGCTTCAAGCGGGTCTTGAGAATTTCCCCAAAATGACGTGCAAATTTTTCTGGGGATTGAATCTGTAGCTTTCATCAGAATCTCAAAAGAAATTTAAAACCAGCAGAAGGCTAAGACGCATGAGTCTTACTGGTTCCTGCTAAGCTGGAACAATTTAGTTAGCTAGGTGCCCCGTTGACATGGTTGATTTTTCTGTCTGTAGTTTCCCTGGAGCAAGTCCATAGAATGCCCAACTCAGCATGAGGTTGGTGGTCTCCCTGTAACCAAAAAGGGTGGGATGGAGAGGGGATTACATAGGCACACAGGAAATGCAAACTTCCTGCTCTTCTGCTCCCAGCTAAGGAGCTCACACTGGTGGGGAAAACAGAAGCCACCTCCTCCCTCCTTCCAATCCAATCCAAACCGTCAGGGCAGAGGCACGACCCAACTGCTCCAGGCGCATGTGGGCTTTCCCTTTGTCACTGTGGTCTATTCTGACCTCTCCTCTCACCTAACAGCTTTCCCTGACCCCTGCCCTACTTCCTGCACACCTTGCCTGTGTCTTCACTCCTTCCGTGAGCTCTAATCTCCTCAGTCAGGATTCCAGCTCAACCACTCCACCAAGACTACTCTCCCCCCTGCTACCATTGGTCTGCCTTTTGGCAAACCCAGTGATGCTCTCAGCGTGTTCATCTCACTCAACCCGGGAGGCTGGTTCCCTGTTTGGAAACCTCCTCCTAGTTGACCTTTCTTCTCACTCCTTCCATCAGTTTTGCTCAGTCCTGGAGGTCCCAGCTTCGCCACTCTGCTGGCTCAGACTTCTCTCTTCTGGCACCCTGAGCTTGGCATGTGGAATGAAGATCTGACTCTACTCTGAATGTTTAATGACAGTCTTTAAACGCCCCGCACTACCTCCTTTCCCTGCAGGTCCACTTCTGCACACACTGGTAAGGGGTCTCATGCTCCCTCTTTTAGCCCCATCAGGAGGTTCAAATGGCACTAACCCCTTCCCACATAGGAACCTACAGCTTGACCCACACCCTAACCACTGTGAGGAGCTTCTCAGGTGGCTCAGTGGTAAAGAACCCGCTTGCCAATGCAGTAGACTTGTGTTTGATCGGTGGGTCAGGAAAATCCCCTGCAGGAGGGAATGGCAACCCAATCCTGTAATCGTGCTTGGAGAATCCCATGGACAGAGAAGCCTGGTGGGCTAAGTCCAGGTGGTCACAAAAAGTTGGACATGACTGAGTGACTGAATATGCACACATGCAACCATGATAAAACCCCAAGCTAGTCTCTCTTCATTATACCCTCAAGTCCTTTGCACATACTTGAGAAGTCAGCCCTGCTCTCCCAGAGACCTCAGTTATGCAGGTGAAGGTGATCAAGGTATGCCACCCCAAGTATGCTCCTTTGGCAAAGGTTTTGCTTTGAATTAAAGGCATCTGAGATATTACAGATGCCCTTCCCTTATCTACCTAAAAGCAGGGCATCCATTTCACTTGAGAAAAGTGGTCCCTAATATGAGGGAAAGAAGAGCGCTGTTATCACCTGAGACAAGGAGTCGACACAGAAATGCCCTTGCATAAACAGACCTCACTGAAACAACTCTTATCTCCCATTAGTTCTACTACATGTTTCTTAGTCACTTACCCACCATATATTGTCCCTTGAAGCCCAATTCCCCTTTCCTTTGTTAAAATGGTATAGAAACCTCTGAGTCTAACCACTTCTTTGAGTTTTCTTTTCTGTGAAGCCTCATGCACATAAGTATTAATAAAAAGTATGTGCCTTTCCTCCTGTTAATCTGTCTTCTGTTAGCTTAATTCACAGTTCCTCTTCCAGAATCTAAGAGGGTAGGGGAAAATGTTTCCTCCCTGACATTAAGGAATAAACCTTTCACACTCTCTTGCTGTGTGCATGGCATCATCAGTCTTGACGTCAGAACCTAACTTTAGGTGAAAGTGTCTCTCGTTTTGCAGGAGCCATAACTTGCACTTCCTCTTTGCTAGTTACACCCTCTCTTTTGGTAACGTCATTCAGTCCCAGGCTTTAAATAACATCTGCTGCTAAGTCGCTTCAGTCGTGTCCGACTCTGTGCGACCCCATAGACGGCAGCCCGCCAAGCTCCCCCGTCCCTGGGATTCTCCAGGCAAGAACACTGGAGTGGATTGCTGTTTCCTTCTCCTATGCATGAAAGTGAAAAGTGAAAGTGAAGTCGCTCAGTCGTGTCTGACTCTTAGCGACCCCATGGACTGCAGCCCACCAGGCTCCTCTGTCCACGGGGTTTTCCAGGCAAGAGTACTGGAGCGGGGTGCCATTGCCTTCTCCGTAAATAACATCTAGATGCTCCTAAATTCATTGTCAGCCTAGAAGCCTCCCCTGAAATTCAGACTCATATTTCTACTAAAGAGCTACTACTTCCATTTCTCAAAGTTTAAATTTACACAGAATTCTTGACATCCTTTCCCACCATCCCAGTAAACAGCACATTCAGCCAGCATTAAGTCAGAGCCCTAAAACCCATCCTTGACTCCTCCTTCTATTCATGTGCCACATCCAACTGGTGACATGCCCTTCAAGATATGAGAGTTAGCTTGGGCAGGTTGATAAGGAGTCCAAGTCTAAGGCCTCTTTAAGGAGGAGGTAAACATTCTTTCTNCCCTTATCTACCTAAAAGCAGGGCATCCATTTCACTTGAGAAAAGTGGTCCCTAATATGAGGGAAAGAAGAGCGCTGTTATCACCTGAGACAAGGAGTCGACACAGAAATGCCCTTGCATAAACAGACCTCACTGAAACAACTCTTATCTCCCATTAGTTCTACTACATGTTTCTTAGTCACTTACCCACCATATATTGTCCCTTGAAGCCCAATTCCCCTTTCCTTTGTTAAAATGGTATAGAAACCTCTGAGTCTAACCACTTCTTTGAGTTTTCTTTTCTGTGAAGCCTCATGCACATAAGTATTAATAAAAAGTATGTGCCTTTCCTCCTGTTAATCTGTCTTCTGTTAGCTTAATTCACAGTTCCTCTTCCAGAATCTAAGAGGGTAGGGGAAAATGTTTCCTCCCTGACATTAAGGAATAAACCTTTCACACTCTCTTGCTGTGTGCATGGCATCATCAGTCTTGACGTCAGAACCTAACTTTAGGTGAAAGTGTCTCTCGTTTTGCAGGAGCCATAACTTGCACTTCCTCTTTGCTAGTTACACCCTCTCTTTTGGTAACGTCATTCAGTCCCAGGCTTTAAATAACATCTGCTGCTAAGTCGCTTCAGTCGTGTCCGACTCTGTGCGACCCCATAGACGGCAGCCCGCCAAGCTCCCCCGTCCCTGGGATTCTCCAGGCAAGAACACTGGAGTGGATTGCTGTTTCCTTCTCCTATGCATGAAAGTGAAAAGTGAAAGTGAAGTCGCTCAGTCGTGTCTGACTCTTAGCGACCCCATGGACTGCAGCCCACCAGGCTCCTCTGTCCACGGGGTTTTCCAGGCAAGAGTACTGGAGCGGGGTGCCATTGCCTTCTCCGTAAATAACATCTAGATGCTCCTAAATTCATTGTCAGCCTAGAAGCCTCCCCTGAAATTCAGACTCATATTTCTACTAAAGAGCTACTACTTCCATTTCTCAAAGTTTAAATTTACACAGAATTCTTGACATCCTTTCCCACCATCCCAGTAAACAGCACATTCAGCCAGCATTAAGTCAGAGCCCTAAAACCCATCCTTGACTCCTCCTTCTATTCATGTGCCACATCCAACTGGTGACATGCCCTTCAAGATATGAGAGTTAGCTTGGGCAGGTTGATAAGGAGTCCAAGTCTAAGGCCTCTTTAAGGAGGAGGTAAACATTCTTTCTTTTTCACATTCTTTTGCCTTAGACATGTAGGCCGTGTAGGCAGCAATATCTCTTGTTCAAGGACACGCTTTTTCCCACTCAGAAAGTATGCTTTGAGAGAAGGTCTGGGTAAGACTTTCACAGCCTTGAGCTCTGGGTTAACGCGCTCCTTCTGGCTAATCTCGCGCTGATGTCATCCGAGGATGTATGTGATGGGAAAGGGTCTGGGTGAAATCTTCACAGCCTTGAGGTACCTTTTCTATTCTTAGCAGCTAGCACAAAAGTATATAATTCCCTGCTGAAAACTAGCAAGGCGGGTAATCTTTCTACCCACTTCTGATATCTGTGTCAGAAGCTTTCTCTAAAGCTCTGAGTGACTGAGATTGTCTTTGGTCCTGGAGTTAAATTTTCTCCTTTGGAGACCACGAGTCCGGGAGTAACACCATAACCTTTCATCTATCATCTTGAGGGCTTGTCCAGGATCCCAAGACAAGGTGTAAGCTATCATGATGACTAAGCATCTGCTATCAGTATCTCCAAGTGGGATTTCCCTGCTGGTCCAGTAGCTAAGACTCTGTGCTCCCAATGCAGGGACCCAGGTTTGATCCCTAGTCATTGGAATACATTCTGCTTTAAAAAAAAAAGTATCTCCAAGTAGCTGCTGAATCCCCTTTGCCATATAGTGCCCACTGCCCATTCAGTCACCATCCCTTCTCACATGATGGCCATGTGGCTTCCTGTCTTTACTTTTGCCCTTTGGCAGTGTTCAACCCAGAAGGTGAATGAAGGGTTTGTAATATGAAGACTCATCACACTCCCCCGCTTACAGCTTTGCTCACTGGAATAAAATTCATCCTTGCTTTCAGAACTCTGCTTGCCTCTTCCATGATTCTCTCTCTCTGAGTTCCAGGCAGACTGTGCCCATCTGTCTCGTCATCACATTCAGCCATCCTACCTAGAGGTCAGTGTGGACACAGAGCCGCATGGCTTCTGGGGCTGATGTGAGAAAGGGATGGGCTGTGGATAAGGCCAGTGTGCCCCCTCTGAGATGATCCAGCCCAGGGACTATCCTGAATATTTATTATAGGAAGAAGGCACTGTAGAGATGGACAAGAAAAGGTGCAGTTTTAAGGAAATCAGTGGGCATCCAGAAGACTCAAACTGCACTTCTCTCTCTCCAGATCCTGAGCTAATTAATTCCAACCTCACAGGGATTGGGAGAGTCTTAATAAATGTCAGCTTCCTTCCTGCCCTCATTTGAGTTCTGAAAAATTCTCATCCATCTCTACACCTTCCAGGCTTCACAGTCACAACATATTTTCATAATTAGTTTGAAGACATTCATTACTTCATTTGAGAGTCTTTTGTCACTTAAAATATTAATTGCCATCAGATTTTTCAGTAAGTGTATCCAGAGGTTATCACCATAGCAGTAATTTATAAGCTAAGACACTACAAAAGTGGCTCAGAAACTCCAATTTGCTTACCCACTGACATTTCTCAGTTTGTTTTCTCATGTACTTATGTGATTAATAGAATATTGTTTTGTAAACTAAATCCCTGAAACATGAATAGTTACAATAATATAGCAGCTGTGACAAGTTAGTCCTGTCTTGCCAGACCAATAATGCTTTTCAGACTTCATGCTTATACAATCAAACTGTGTAGGACTTCCCTGGTGGTCCAGTGGTTAAGAATCCACCTATGAATGCAAGAGACATGGTCCAGGAAGATTTCACACGATGTGAAGCAGCTGAGCCCATGTGCCACAGCTCCTGGAGACCACACGCCAAAGCCTGTTCTCCACAACAAGAGAAGCTGCCACAATGGGAAGCCCATATGCTACAACAAAGAAGAGCACCCTTTGCTCCAATTAGAGAAAACCCAGAGCCTGGCAGGCTGCCGTCTATGGGGTCGCACAGAGTCGGACACGACTGAAGTGATTTAGCAGCAGCAGCAGCAGCAGCAGCATAGCAATGAAGACACAGCCAGCAAATCAATCAATAAAAATAAAATTATCAAAAAATAAAACTGTGTAAATATTCTAGCCAGGAGTACAGAATTTTAGCTTTTCCTAACCAAAGTGGAATCACATCACTCTAACACAGCATATTCTAATTATATAAATCTATACTTTCTGACCAGTGCTCTGCATGGTGAATATCTGCAATGGTAAAGAAAATGCCTTAAAAACAGTAACAGTCATGAATCAAGAAAAAAGCAACTCTAATTAATGCTCTGAAATATTACATGACAGAGAAACTTTTCCCTGAAGATCCGTAGGTAAAGCATGAATTCTCTATGGGTTCAAAGCATGTCTATTTATTTATAAGAATAAAACAAAACAAAACAAAAAATTTCAATGACATGAAGTAGAATTGTCTGATGACCATGTCTATGCAATTCACAAAAACATACAGGTTGTTAATGTATTTGACTGTTCAACCTCTGCTGGACATGCCCTTCTTCATCAAGCACTCCACTTTGCTCCCCAGACTACCTCTTCATCCAGCCTCAGCCGGTCAGTCTTATCCTGAGGGAGGAACAAGTGTCCACCTCCTAGCATGGGCTTTCTCAGCGACAAAGGTGCACAGTCCTCCCAGCAATTCCAAAATCCAGACATTTGCAAAGCCACATCTTTGCCTAAGTTCAAGTCACCAAAGCCCAACCTGAAGTTTCTCAGTCTTTTTTTATCTCACTTAGTGTGAATAATCATATGATTCATGGTACCAAATATTATTATGTTTGATTTGGGGTGCTGCCCAGGACCTGCCAGAGGTGTTTTGTAACACAGAATGTGCTTTCCATCAGTTTTCTAAAATTTGAAAACGCTGCATCAGTGAGGACTTCCCTGATGCGGGAGACCTGGGTTTGATCCCTGAGTCAGGAAGAGCCCCTGGAGAAGGGAATGGCTACCCATTCCAGTATTTTTGCCTGAGAAATCCCACGGACAGAGGAGCCTGGCAGGCTACAGTCCATGGCGTCACAAAGAGTCAGGCACGACTGAGTGACTAACATCACCACTATGGATCAGTGAAATGTTTCAAACCCCCGCAGGTCTCAGCGAAGAGATCTTGCCCCTGTGTATGTTGAGCAAGAGGATCCTGCACCTTCATTTACTCTTTTTAAATAAAAATGTATTTATTTGGCTGTGCTGAGTCTTCTTTGTGGCACTCAGGATCTTTAGTTGTGGCGTGTGGGATCTAGTTCCCTGACCAGGGATTGAACCCAGTCCCCCTGCACTGGGAGCTTGGAGTCTTCGCCACTGGACCACTGAAGAAGTCTCCACCTATGTTTATTCTTAAGTTATCCTCTGGCAGATGCCTGCATGGTGCTGAACTCACCCATGCCTTGCTTCTGGGCCTTCACCTCTGCTCCTTGCCCCTGCGTATGGCCCTCTGATTTTCCAACACTAGAAATTCACTTAAATTTCACCATCTACCTAGAGCTGGAGTCAGATGTCACAAGTTAAAGGGCCTAGTCCCAGGAAACCACCCCTAGTTCAGTGCTAGCCATAAGTCCCAAAGGCCATTCATACCAGCACTATACTGAGGCTACCAAGGAGCCCCACCCTTAGTCACTTCATTAGGAAGAACTCAGGTCTGGTGAGAGGGGACTCTTTGTGAATTACAAGACCTTCCTATTACTGATGCTAACAGCTGACTCACTGGAAAAGATGCTGATGCTGGGAAAGATTGAAGGCAGAAGAAGAGTGGGACAGAGGATGAAATTGTTGGATGGCATCACCAACTCGATGGACATGAACTTGGGTAAACTCCAGGAGATGGTGAAGGACAGGGAAGCCTGGCATGCTGCAGTCCATGTGGTCGCAAAAATTCGGACACAACTTGGCAACTGAACAACCTATTACTCAAGGAAATTCCAAGGATTTTAGGAGTATTATGCCAGAAACTGGGAACAAAAACCAGATATATCTTTTGTTGCACCAGAGCCTGAGCCTAGCACTGTTGGCTGTCCACACAGAGGAGACCCAGGTCAGGGTGGGCGACCACTCCCTCCTCTGCTCCTGACCCTGTGTCCCCAGGGCCATGGCTAGCTCACATAGGACCTTTGCATGAACGAGGAAGGCAACCTGGAAGAAGTTGCTGCTTGCCCTGGCTCCCGTCCCAGGCCCACAGCCTGGCAAGCTGAGCAGTTGCATTTCACCCCCTGCACCCACGTCAGGGCCTTCCATTCATCCTGCACACCCTGTGGACCCCACGGCCTCACAGCCTGACCACACAGGTTGTGTGGGTTTGAGACAATGCTTCTCTGTTCAGCTCACAGTTAGCCTGAAATGGTCCCAGCACAAGGAACACCATGTTTGCAGTGGGATGCGGATAATATCAACAGAACGTAGACAATTTTTCTAATAGATCACAAACAAGGTAGCTGTTGAAATGGCCAGTATCCACCCACACAGTGACAACTCTGTGCTTATCAGTGACTTCTCAAGGCTGTTCACCTCACTCCTCCACCATGCATCTGAGATCCCCACTGGAGGATGCTGCTTCCCTTGGGCAACGTGCAGCCCAGAGCTGGTGGTAACCTCCCTTGTCACCCAGCGCAGGCTCAGCCCCATAAAAGCCCATCCAAGTCTCTCCCTTGCTGAACTTCTCTCAGGCTCCTCTGGCGCATGTTCTCCCCTTGCAGTAACAATCTAATATACCTAAAGGGGGTCCTTGGCAAATCTCTAAAAGAAAGTTTAACATGGAAAATGGAAATGTTGAATCAATGGGCCAAATGTGATCTTTCCCATAGTTTAGTGAAAAACACCTACGGAATTACACACTTGTCCTCAGCCTATGTATATCTACAAAAGAACTTCCTGCTTCCACCCTGCCATCCACATTTCACAAAAAAAGCCACCTCACCCATAGGAGTTTCCACTCCTTGGACACCATCCTTACCCCAGGTGGAGGTGCAAGAAGGAACTGGCTTGGGACACTCCATCCACAGAATGTTCCTAGGAGGCACCAGCCCTTTAACATCTACAAAGTAGGGGCAGTTGCAACATACTCACCTTATCCACTTGATTGTCCAGGACCCACGTTTAAACAGTGCCCATACAAGCTTTATACAGGCTTCCCTGTGGCTCAGCAGATAAAGAATCTGGGTGCAATGCAGGAGACACAGGAGGCATGGGCTCGATCCCTGAGTTGGGAAGATTCCCTGGGGAAGGAAATGGCAACCCACTCCAGTATTCTTGCCTGGAAAATTCCATGGGCAGAGAAGCCTGGCAGGCTACAGTCCAAAGGGTCGGACATGACTGAGACTGAGCATGCGTGATTACACACCTACGCACATACCAAAGACAAATATTGGGATTGACATATACACGCTGCTATATATAAGATAGACAACCAATAAGAACCTACTCTATAGCCCAGGGAACCCTACTCAATACTCTGCAATGGCCCATATGGGAAAAAAAAAAAACCTAAAAAAGAGTGAATATATGTATATTATAACTAACATGAGCTTCCCTGGTGGCTCAGATGGTAAAGCGTCTACTTGCAGTCCAAAAGACCTGGGTTTGATCCCTGGGTCAGGAAGATCCCCTGGAGAAAGGAACAGCCATCCACTCCAGTATTCTTTCCTGGAGAATTCAATGGGCAGAGGAACCTGGCCGGCTATAGTCCATAAGGTCACAGAGAGTCAGACACTGAGCAACTCACACACACATAACTCACTCACTGTGCTCTATAGCAGAAATTAGCACAACGTTGTAAATCAACTACACTCCAATAAAATTTTTTTAAAAATGGATTAAACTTCTTACTACTTTGCCAGGGCCACCTCTGATGGTGATGTAAACTCCCGTGAAAGCTTTCAAATGATTGTGTTAGAAGCTGATTAATCCTCAGCCAAGGACTGCCTCATTGCCCAGCTTGTGTTGGCAGTGTGCACAGAGAGATGAAGATGATGATTCATTTTCCAAACATGTGAGTACTTGGGTGAGCCGAGTGCTTGCATTGTCTGCAGACCTGTCGTGGTTCTAATTGGAGCTACTCACAGGACTGCGGATCATCGGAGACTCTGGGCATGCGCATGGGCAGCATTCTGCGCCCCAGTGCCCGTGACAAGTAAGACAAATTAACCAATTCACAAGATGTTATTGTTCATTGTGGCACCTGCCCCATGTTCCAACTCCTACAGAACAGCACACAGGAGGTGCCTAACGCTGTTCTTCCCAGGCATGCGGGGCTAAGGCACAGGGCTCTGTGCTGAGCACCAGAAGGGCCGTTTGCTCGATGTGGGGGTGAGAATCAGGAAATATTGTAAACAAAAGAAAAACAAAATATATAACATGAAGGGCTACTGTACATTTGAATCTTTAAAACAAATAGGTATTATTTTTGAAATCTGAAAAATAGTTATGNGACACAACTTGGCAACTGAACAACCTATTACTCAAGGAAATTCCAAGGATTTTAGGAGTATTATGCCAGAAACTGGGAACAAAAACCAGATATATCTTTTGTTGCACCAGAGCCTGAGCCTAGCACTGTTGGCTGTCCACACAGAGGAGACCCAGGTCAGGGTGGGCGACCACTCCCTCCTCTGCTCCTGACCCTGTGTCCCCAGGGCCATGGCTAGCTCACATAGGACCTTTGCATGAACGAGGAAGGCAACCTGGAAGAAGTTGCTGCTTGCCCTGGCTCCCGTCCCAGGCCCACAGCCTGGCAAGCTGAGCAGTTGCATTTCACCCCCTGCACCCACGTCAGGGCCTTCCATTCATCCTGCACACCCTGTGGACCCCACGGCCTCACAGCCTGACCACACAGGTTGTGTGGGTTTGAGACAATGCTTCTCTGTTCAGCTCACAGTTAGCCTGAAATGGTCCCAGCACAAGGAACACCATGTTTGCAGTGGGATGCGGATAATATCAACAGAACGTAGACAATTTTTCTAATAGATCACAAACAAGGTAGCTGTTGAAATGGCCAGTATCCACCCACACAGTGACAACTCTGTGCTTATCAGTGACTTCTCAAGGCTGTTCACCTCACTCCTCCACCATGCATCTGAGATCCCCACTGGAGGATGCTGCTTCCCTTGGGCAACGTGCAGCCCAGAGCTGGTGGTAACCTCCCTTGTCACCCAGCGCAGGCTCAGCCCCATAAAAGCCCATCCAAGTCTCTCCCTTGCTGAACTTCTCTCAGGCTCCTCTGGCGCATGTTCTCCCCTTGCAGTAACAATCTAATATACCTAAAGGGGGTCCTTGGCAAATCTCTAAAAGAAAGTTTAACATGGAAAATGGAAATGTTGAATCAATGGGCCAAATGTGATCTTTCCCATAGTTTAGTGAAAAACACCTACGGAATTACACACTTGTCCTCAGCCTATGTATATCTACAAAAGAACTTCCTGCTTCCACCCTGCCATCCACATTTCACAAAAAAAGCCACCTCACCCATAGGAGTTTCCACTCCTTGGACACCATCCTTACCCCAGGTGGAGGTGCAAGAAGGAACTGGCTTGGGACACTCCATCCACAGAATGTTCCTAGGAGGCACCAGCCCTTTAACATCTACAAAGTAGGGGCAGTTGCAACATACTCACCTTATCCACTTGATTGTCCAGGACCCACGTTTAAACAGTGCCCATACAAGCTTTATACAGGCTTCCCTGTGGCTCAGCAGATAAAGAATCTGGGTGCAATGCAGGAGACACAGGAGGCATGGGCTCGATCCCTGAGTTGGGAAGATTCCCTGGGGAAGGAAATGGCAACCCACTCCAGTATTCTTGCCTGGAAAATTCCATGGGCAGAGAAGCCTGGCAGGCTACAGTCCAAAGGGTCGGACATGACTGAGACTGAGCATGCGTGATTACACACCTACGCACATACCAAAGACAAATATTGGGATTGACATATACACGCTGCTATATATAAGATAGACAACCAATAAGAACCTACTCTATAGCCCAGGGAACCCTACTCAATACTCTGCAATGGCCCATATGGGAAAAAAAAAAAACCTAAAAAAGAGTGAATATATGTATATTATAACTAACATGAGCTTCCCTGGTGGCTCAGATGGTAAAGCGTCTACTTGCAGTCCAAAAGACCTGGGTTTGATCCCTGGGTCAGGAAGATCCCCTGGAGAAAGGAACAGCCATCCACTCCAGTATTCTTTCCTGGAGAATTCAATGGGCAGAGGAACCTGGCCGGCTATAGTCCATAAGGTCACAGAGAGTCAGACACTGAGCAACTCACACACACATAACTCACTCACTGTGCTCTATAGCAGAAATTAGCACAACGTTGTAAATCAACTACACTCCAATAAAATTTTTTTAAAAATGGATTAAACTTCTTACTACTTTGCCAGGGCCACCTCTGATGGTGATGTAAACTCCCGTGAAAGCTTTCAAATGATTGTGTTAGAAGCTGATTAATCCTCAGCCAAGGACTGCCTCATTGCCCAGCTTGTGTTGGCAGTGTGCACAGAGAGATGAAGATGATGATTCATTTTCCAAACATGTGAGTACTTGGGTGAGCCGAGTGCTTGCATTGTCTGCAGACCTGTCGTGGTTCTAATTGGAGCTACTCACAGGACTGCGGATCATCGGAGACTCTGGGCATGCGCATGGGCAGCATTCTGCGCCCCAGTGCCCGTGACAAGTAAGACAAATTAACCAATTCACAAGATGTTATTGTTCATTGTGGCACCTGCCCCATGTTCCAACTCCTACAGAACAGCACACAGGAGGTGCCTAACGCTGTTCTTCCCAGGCATGCGGGGCTAAGGCACAGGGCTCTGTGCTGAGCACCAGAAGGGCCGTTTGCTCGATGTGGGGGTGAGAATCAGGAAATATTGTAAACAAAAGAAAAACAAAATATATAACATGAAGGGCTACTGTACATTTGAATCTTTAAAACAAATAGGTATTATTTTTGAAATCTGAAAAATAGTTATGGCAGCAACAATACTACACAGATGTAAAAAGGGAATAATATATAAATGTGTGTGTGTGTGTGTGTGTGTGTGCACGCGCTCAGTCGCGGTCGTGTCCAACTCTTTGTGACCCCATGGACCATAGCCCGTCAGGCTCCTCTGTCCCTGGAATTCTCCAAGCAGGAATACTGGAGTGGGTTTCCATGCCCTCCTCCAGGGGATCTTACAAACCCAGAAACAGAACCCATATATCCTGCGTCTGCCGCATTGCAGGCAGGTTCTTTAGCCACTGAACTACCTGGGAAACCTCTTAACCTCAGTTTAACTTATTACCTCCTTAAACACCCTGTCCCCAAATACAGCCTTGTTGTGAGTTACTGAGGTGTAGGACTCCAAGGTATAAATTTTGAAACGATACAATTCAGTCCATATGGTTTAGTCACTAAGTCGTGTCCGACTGTTGTGATCCCACGGACTGTAGCCCACAGGCTCCTCTGTCTTTGGAATTTTCCAGGCAAGAATACTAGAGTGAGTTGCCACTTCCTTCTCCAGGGGATCTTCCTGACCCAGGGATCAGTCTGTAACAGTATCATAACTGTCAACTTTTATAATAAAATATTAAAGGAAAAAATAAAAAGCAGCAAAATAACTTAATAGGCAAAAAAGAAAATATATATTACAATTAAAGCTTTACAGTGGTAAGAATTTCCTAAGAACAAAAGCTTTTTCTTACATAACAATAACACCACCATCAAAACCAGGAAATTGAACTCTGGCACCATGCTATTATCTGATCCATAGAACACTGTCCACTCTTGTCAATTGTCCCAGTAATATCCTTTTTATGGCTCTTTCCTTTTTCCTTGTCTTTGATCAAATCCAGAATTATACAGTACATTTTGTTTCATGTTCCTTTAATCCCTATTAATCTGGAACAATTCGTCAGCCTTTTTCTTTTATGACTGTGTAATATTTAAATTACAATTCTTTTTCATTACACTTGTTTTATAAAATATCCCTCATTGATGGTTTGTCTGATGTCTTATGGTTAGGCTTTAGAAGGAATACTATCAAAGAAATATTTTGTCTCTAACATAACTCACAGCAATATCTTTTTCAATATCTGTCTCTCAGAATAATGGAAATAAAAGCAAAAATGAAGACCTACTTACTTTTAAAAGCTTTTTGCACAGCAAAGGAAACAATAAACAAAACAAAAAGACAACCCACGGATTGGGAGAAAATATTTGCAAATAATGCGACTGATAAGGGATTGGTCTCTGAAATTTACAAACAGCTCATGACACTTAACAGCATTAAAACAAGTAACTCAAATGAAAAATGATCAGAAGACCTAAATAGACATTCCTCCAAAGAAGACATGCAGGTGACCAAGAGGCACAAAATAGATGCTCAATAATCACTAATTATTAGAGAAATGAAAATCAAAACAGTGTGATATCACCTCACACCAGTCAAAATGGCTATCATCAAGTAATCCACGAACAATAAATGTTGGAGAGGGTGTGGAGAGAAGCGAACCCTCCTACACTGTTGTGCCCCCCTACACTGTTGGTGAGACTGTAAATTGGTACAGCCACTACAGAGAACTGGATGGAGGTTCCTTAACAAACTAAAAACAGAGCTACAGTATGACCCTGCAATCCTCCTCCTGGGTGTATATCCAGAGAAAAACATTGTCCGAAAGGATACAGGCACCCCTGTGTTCATTGCAGCACTGTTTATAGTAGCCAAGACATGGAAGCAACCTAAATGTTCATCGACAGAGGAATGGATAAAGCTGTGGTGTATATATGCATATACAACGGAATATTACTCAGCCATTAGAAAGAGTGAAATAATGCCATTTACAGCAACATGGACAGACCTAGAAGTTGTCATACTGAGTGAAGTGAGTCAGATAGAGAAGGAGAAATATCATATGACATCCGTTATTTGTGGAGTCTAAAAAGAAATGGTACAGGGGTTGGAGAAGACTCTCAAGAGTCCCTTGGACTGCAAGGAGATCCAACCAGTCCATTCTGAAAGAGATCAGCCCTGGAATTTCTTTGGAAGGAATGATGCTAAAGCTGAAGCTCCAGTACTTTGGCCACCTCATGTGAAGAGTTGACTCATTGGAAAAGACTCTGATGCTGGGAGGGATTGGAGGCAGGAAGAGAAGGGGACGACAGAGGATGAGATGGCTGGGTGGCATCACGGACTCGATGGACATGAGTCTGAGTGAACTTCAGGAGTTGGTGATGGACAGGGAGGCCTGGCGTGCTGTGATTCCTGGGGTTGCAAAGAGTCAGACACGACTGAGCGACTGAACTGAACTGAACTGAACTGAAGTGGTCCTGTGGTTGAGAATCCACCAGCCAAAGCAGGGAATAGAGGTCAATCCCCAGACCAGGAGGATTTCACATGCTGCGGAGCAACTAAGCCTGTGCTCCAGGGCTGAGCCCACACACTGCAACTACTGAAGCCCACGTGAGCTAGAGCCCACGTTCCCCAACAAGAGAGGCCATTGCAGTCAGAAGCCGGCTCCCCAGAACTAGAGGAAGTTCACACGCAGCACCAAAGACCCAGCACAGCCAAAAATAAAGTAAATAAATTTTTAAGAATAAATAAATAAAAAGAAATGAATTTATGTAACAGAAACAGACTCAAAGACTCAGAGAACTTATGGTTGCCAGGGGGAAGGATGGGGGGAAGGATAGTTAGGGAGTTTGGGGATGGAAATGGACACACTGCTATATTTAAAATGTATAACCAGCAAGGACTTATTGTATAGCGCATGGAACTCTGCTCAATGTTATGCAGCAGCCTGAATGGGAAAGGAGATTGGGGAAGAATGGATACATGTATATATGGCTGAGTCCCTTTGCTGTTCACCTAAAACTGTCACAACATTGTTAATCAGCTATACCTCAATACAAATAAAAAGTTTTTCCTAAAAAAAAATAATAATAGTAATATTTTATCTTTCACCGTGCCTTGTATCAGAAGGAACATGGTATCAATTTGTCACCAATTCTGGTGATGTTAACTTTGGTTGTTTGGTTAAGATGAATTCTGCCAGATTTCTTTTCTCTAAAATACAATTTTATTTCTTAGCAGGCATTCCACTGTGTCAATAAGTTATAATCTGCTTTTATTGTGAATTATTCTGATGCTCAATCACTCCAGATTTGGTGTTGGTGCCATTTTTTATACATCTCCATCATTCTTTTTAAAACATAGAAATAAGGACTTCCCCAGCAGTCCAGTGGTTAAGACTCCACCTTCCAGTGCAGGGGGCACAGGTTTGATTCTCAGTTGGGGAACTAAGGTCCCACATGCTGTGGGGTGCAGCCAAAAATTAAAAAAACAAACAATTGTCACAAGGATTATCATCAGTAATATTAGGTGCCAGAAGACAATAAATTTCAAAAAAAAATTCTGAAAAATGCAGAAGTATTTAGGGGTGAAGTAGCATACTATCTTCTACTTACACTGAAATGGCTCTAATGGAATAAAATGTATGTTTTAAGGCAGGAAAGGAAAACTGAAGTGTAGCACAGTCCCTGCCCATACCGGGCTCTCCCTAATCTGCAACGTGCCTCTGCATTGTATATTAACCAGACCTTCTCAAAGGTGGGGATGCCTACTCAACCATAAAGATCAACATTGTTGCTGTTGTTGCTTTTAATTTATTCTTCTGACATCATCAACATAACCCCTTAGAAGATTAATTTTGCTTTCCCTAGTTCTGTCTAAGTGGTCGTGGTGACCTGCTGCTCACTGCATATGTGTAGATCTGGACTAAGTACCTTTGGTGAACTTTATGTGAAATGTCAGGATGTCACTGTGTCATTTTCATCTACGACCCCTTGTCTCAAAAATGAATATGACTGTGCTTTCGACTTCTAACAAGCAGAAAAGCCCTCAAATAGTTTTCTGAAAGTATAACTTGAGTTACAATTCTCAGATTGCTTTCAATGAAATTCTTTACTTCCCTTTTAGATTGACGATTAATTAAATTTTCCACTGACAGCTCCAAATATATATTTTGAAAATATACACAGAGAAACACAAATGAGCAGCACATATAAAGAAAGAGATACCTAAACTTGATACTAAAACCAATGATATCTTGTTTTATTCTCTGCCTCTGGTTATGATCGGTTGCTAGCGGAGAAAGAAGGGAATGTGCAGACTGAAGCACAAAAGAAGAACGATGAGACAGAGCCTCGGGTACACCCATTGAAGTCACAGAGCAAAAACAAGGGGAGCCAGAGGCCAGGGAAGCTGGTACAAATTGTTGCACAAGCCTACAATCTAGAACTTGTCTCAGTGGATCTGGGACATCAGTGGCCATTCTGATCACCTCGACCATCTTTGAGAGACCCACGTAACTCATATCCAAGTGGTCCTTTTTGGTCCTTTCCCCAGACCTGTGACTTTGTGGACAAGTTTTCTTCTCAGTTGTGGCTGAATGTAACACATGTACAGTAAATCATCTCCTTTGCTGTCTTAACCGAAGAAAAATAAAAGAAAGTCAGAAAGAAAGAGATTACAAACCAGGTGGTTAGAGTGACAGAGGTTAATTCTTCCATGGTTCTGGAGGCTAGAAATCCGAAACATGGTATCCCAATGGCCATGCTTCCTCAGTAGCTCCACAGAAGGGTCCTTTCTTGCCTTTTCTAGGTTCTCATGGCTCCAGGAGTTCCCTGGATTTGACTGAAATCCTCTGCCCCATCCTGTCTTGGCTGTCTCTCTGTGCCTCTCGGTGGCCTCTTCTTATAAGGACACCACTCATTGGACTTAGGACCCATCTCCTAAATCCAGGGTGATTTCATCCTAAGTGTGAAAGTTGTTCAGATGTGTCCGACTCCTTGCAACGCCATGGACTATACAGAACATGGAATTCTCCAGGCCAAAACACTGGAATGGGTAGCCTTTCCCTTCTCCCGGGGATCTTCCAAACACAGGGATCAAACCCAGGTCTCTCGAATTACAGGTGGATTCTTTACCAGCTGAGCCACAAGGGAAGCCCTTAACTAATTGTATCTACAAAGACTCTATTTCCAAATAATATCATACTCTTAGATTCTGAGTGGAGATAATTTTGATGTCACTACAGAGGCCTTCACCTTGGTTCATGTGGTTTCGGATTCATGTGGTCCACACCTGTTGTCTTAGTCAGCGATTGCTTTCCCTAGATGTTCACTTGCATAGAGACCTCAACTGAAAATCTCTGTCTGGCTCAAGTAGCTTAATCTATAGCCAGTGCTAAACACAGAGTCTAAAGTTGTAAGATCAATAAAAGTAATAAGCAATTTTACATTTTTTTCTAGACAATTTTCTTCCAAGAGTAACAATAGTCAGAAACTCCACATGTGAAATTCCATCCACTTCTTTCTTGGGAAAATTTTTGACTGATCAGGAGATTGTCAGGGAGGGGGGTGACCTGATTGGGGTGACCATCAAATACATCATCCCAGCTTGGTACCCTGGGAGGGAAAGGGCATCGGTTATATAGGATGCTGGGACATGATGCAAACTGCTCATCTTTGGTCTAGTGTATCTGTATGTGAGGGTACAGAGAGGAAACATTGGTAAGATGGGATAATGTTTTGGGGGGTTTACATTCATGGAGTTTGTAATAATTATCTATTGCTGCATAACAAATTATTATAATTTTTTTACTCAGAACAGCATCCATTTACTAGCTCACAGTTCTATACATCATGGTCCAGCACTGCATGACTGGGTTCTCTGCTCATTGTCACACATGACCAATGTCAATGTGTCCACCAGCTGCAGTCTCAACAGGAGCTCAAGATCCCCTTCTGTCGGGATCGGCTCTGAGAGAAAATCCACCCGTGACAAAGTTCCGGGCTGAGGTGACCCGGCCCAAAGAGGCCAGGCCATCCGGATGCACTCGAGGACCTCGACCAGTGGCATGACCCCTCACTTTGCATCGCTTTGCTTCTTGGTACTGATTGTTCTGATTTTCCTAGTACAGCCTCAATGAAATCTTAAACTGCTGCTAAACTGCAGTGGTCATCGAGACTAACACTGCCCCCAGGGATCTGGGTTAGCATGGGGCCTGGGATGAAGTCCTTTTATAAATATGTAACCTTTGGCACATCTTGATTTGACCTTCTTAGACCCACTTGGGTTAGGAGAGGCCCTAATGATTATAGAATAGTTATAAATGCACATGAATGCAATAATAAAATACACCCTGATGCTCTACGAGTTCCCAGCCGGTATATATACGGCTGGCTTAGAAGAGCCGGCAGAATTTAAGAGAAATAAGGTAGTAAAAATAAGCTTTTGATCATAAACGGGTCTATAATATTTTCTGGCCAGTAATAACTGCTGAGCTGCTTCTGAATTCCTCATACCTTACCCATGGGGCACCCGGGAGTGCTCTAGTTGTAGAAAATAGATTTGGATATTAGTTAAGAATAAAGTAAGCTACTATTAATAATTAACTTTCTGTGCAAAACATGATTGTTCTGCTTTCATGAGAATTAATGTAAGAAAATCGCTGAAACTGCTACTGTATGTAAGAGTAGAATGTAGGAACGAAACTATGGTTACCGCTTGGACACCTGCTGAAACCTGTAAATAAATCACCTGATATTTGATCTGAGAGAAAAAAGCAAGAAGGGCAGCAGCGAGACCAGAAGAATGGAAAGGCCGCCTAAGGAGTGTAGAAGAAAACAGAACACTTAAACTGATTATTGTTCCAGCCCAAAAGGACAAGAAGACTTTGTATCCAAACTGACTTTGTTGAAATTTTCCCCAAAGAGTCAGGGAAATAAAAAAGAAAACAGATTGTTACCTAGTCACAAGAAAGAAGGAAAAATGATGGTCTATCGTTAATAGCTGATATTAAAAAAGGTATATAGAGTCTAGAAAAGAGTTTAAGATTAGGATTCATAAAAATCGGCTGTGTCCCTGAGGCCTGTCTCCGTGTTTAATCGTGCTTAATCGGCTGTGTCCTTGAGGCCAGTCTCCGTTTCTCCGCCAATGCCGTTCATCCCGCCAAGTCACTGGACCCCTGCGGAGACTGGACCTCCGCACCCTTCCTGGTTCATGTAGCTGTGGCAGAATTCAACTCACTGTGGTTGTTGAACTGAGGTTACCATTTCCTCGCTGATTGTCAGCCACGGTCACTTAGCCAGCAAGGAAGAATCTTTCTTCTTTTTTCCCTAAATGTACAAAGACCTTTTATTATACAATAGGTTGTTTCAAATGCTTGCAATACATTGTTTAGATAAATTACACTATCTGCTGAAATTCAACAATGGTTCAAAATTTGTATCACTTCAGATAAATGGGGCACGTGTGAGCTTACTAAGCTTTTCCCAAAGGTACATTATATTGAGTATCTTCCTCACGTTGAATCCCTCTCACAATTCAAATTGCGTTCTTCAAAAAGAAGTCTTGTTCTTTCAAGGGCTTACCTGATTTGGTCAGGTCCACCAAGGATAATCTTTTTTTTTTAAAATCTGAGTATAATTGATTTACAATGTTGTGTTAGTTTCAGGTGTACAGTAGAATGAATCAGTTATACAAACACATATATCTGCTCTTTTTTGGGTTATTTGGCTATACAGCAAGGGTCCCCAAGCTCCAGGATCTAATGCCTGATGATCTGAGGCGGAGCTGATATATTAATAAAAATAAAGTACACAATAAATGAAATGCACTTGAATCATTCTGAAACCATCTCCCCTCCACTAGGTCTATGGAATAATTGTCTTCCACAAACACCAGTCCCTTGTAGCATAAAGGTTGGAGACTGCTGCCAAATAGATCTTACACAGTGTTGCGTAGAGTTCTATGTGCTACACAGTAGGCCCTGATTACTTATTAATATTTATTTTACATACAGTAGTGTGTATCTGTCAGTTCTAATCTCCCAACTTATTCCTCCCTGCTTCCTGTCCTGGTAACCATAAGATTGTTTTCTACATCTGTAACACTATTTCTGTTTTGTAAATAAGTCCATTTTTTTAGATTCTACATATAAACGATATCATACGATATTTTTCCTTTTCTGTCTGACTCCATTCAGTATGACAGTCTCTAGATCCATCCATGTTGCTGCAAATGACATCATTTCATCTTTTTATGGCTTAGTAATATTCCGTTGTATATAGGTACTACATTTTCTTTACCCTTCTGTCGATGTGTGTTTAGGTTGCTTCCATATTGTATCAATAAATAGTGCTGCAATGAACATCGGGACACATGTATCTTTTCAAATTATGAATTTCTCCAGATATTTGCCCTGGAGGGGGATTGCTGGATCATATGGTAGTTCTATATTTAGTTTTTTAAGGAACCTCCATGCTGTTCTCCTGGAGAAGGCAATGGCACCCCACTCTAGTACTCTTGCCTGGAAAATCCTATGGATGGAGGAGCCTGATAGGTTCAGTTNATGAATTTCTCCAGATATTTGCCCTGGAGGGGGATTGCTGGATCATATGGTAGTTCTATATTTAGTTTTTTAAGGAACCTCCATGCTGTTCTCCTGGAGAAGGCAATGGCACCCCACTCTAGTACTCTTGCCTGGAAAATCCTATGGATGGAGGAGCCTGATAGGTTCAGTTCATGGGGTCGCTAAGTCAGACACGACTGAGCAACTTCACTTTCACTTTTCACTTTCCTGCATTGGAGAAGGAAATGGCAACCCACTCCAGTGTTCTTGCCTGAAGAGTCTCAGGGACGGAGGATCCTGGTGGGCTGCTGTCTATGGGGTCACACAGAGTCAGACACGACTGAAGCGACTTAGCAGCAGCATGCTGTTCTGCATAACGGTTATACCAATTTACATTCTCACCAACAACGTAGGAGGGTTCCTTTTTCTCCATACCTTCTCCAGCACTTACTGTTTGTAGACTTTTTGATGCTAGCCATTCTGACTAGTGTGAAGTAATATCTCATCGCAATTTTTATTTGCTTTTATCCAATAAATAGCAAGGTTGAGAAACTTTTCATGTGCTTTTTGGCCATCTGTATGTCTTCTTTGGAGAAATGACTATTTAGATCTTCCACCCAGTTTTTTGACTGCATCATTTGGGTTTTTTTTTTTTTTTATATTGAGCTGCATAAGGTGTTTGTATATTTTGAGACTAATCCCCTGTTGGTTACTTTGTTTGCACATATTTTCTCCCATTCTGCGGGAGAAAATATTTCATTTTTTTATAGTTTCCTTTGCTATGCAAAAGCTTTTAAGTTTAACTAGATCCCAGTTGTTTATTTTTATTTTCACTACTCTAAGAGGTGGATCCAGAAAGATCTGGCTGTGATTTATGGCAGTGAGTGTTCTGCATTTGAGTTTTATGGCATCGACACTTACACTTTAGGCCTTTAATCCGTTGGTGGCTTATTTTTGTCTGTGGTGTTAGAGGGTGTTCTAATGTCATTCTTTTTCACATATTTGTCTAGTTTTCCCAGCACCACTTATTGAAGAGACTGCATTTTCTCCATTATATATTCTTGCCTCCTGTGTCATAAATTAGCTGACCATAGGTGCATGAGAATCTCCTTCTTAAGATCAACTGATTGGGACCTTAATTACAGCTGTAAAATTCGGGGACTTAGGTTAGTGTTTGACGAAATAACTAAGAGAATGTGTCTCCCGGGGCCAGGAATCTCAAAGTCCATCTCAATTCTACCTACCACAAACTTAAAGGATAAAGATTGATTTTTTAAAATTTGGTAAAAATTGGAGCTCATTGGAAGAGAAGGCTTTGAAGAGTTTCACTACAAGAAATTCTTTCAAAGTAAACTTTGCATTTGAACTAGATGTTACTTATTATTTAGGGACTTCTCTGTGGTCCTTGAGAGGTACATGGAAATGTTTCCAGGTTCCTGTAGCTTATATTAAACTTCATCAAAACTCAGAATCAATCTGCAGGGTGGGCAGGCTCACTGGGAACGTCATATCTCTGCTCCACGTGGGTGACTGGGATAGCTGCTCTAGCAAAAACAGATTCCCCCTAAAAGTGGCCCATGCCGAAGCTGTGTCATGTCTTCTAACACAGCCTCATCAACCATGCCAGCTCTTTTTGTAGCAGTCACAAAGCTTCCCAGGTCCAAGGGGAAAGAATAGAGATGCCCCCTCTCAATGTGCAGAGACAAATATTCCTGAGAGCCCATGGGGCCAGAATGCAATTGTGGTCAGCGTAAGGAAGCAGAATCTGCCACTGAGACAAAAGGAAATCAACAGAGACGTGAGAACATCAACAATCCCTGCTCTGGATTGCTTTGTTATGGTACTGATAAAATGCTACTCCACCCCAACCTGGCATGCAGCTTGAACTTGACTTCACACCCAGGCTGTCTTGGAGCCCTCATCGCCTTTGGACTGTTTCATGAAGGCACTTCTGCTTTATCCTGCAGTAAGCCAGGTGTCACCTAAATCAGAGACAACCAGCACTTGAAATTGCTTCTCAAAGAATGCTACTCGGAGCTCCACTGTTTTTCTTTGTTGGCTGCAAATAATTTTTCTTTGAATCGAGCTTTGAAATATGGCAGAATGTGAGCCTTTTCATTTTCAAAACCTTGCAGCAGTAATAAAACAATGTCTGAACAAAGCAGGGATTCCCAGCATCTGCATACTGGAAGCTGAGATCTACACCCAGTTTCATAGTTTTCAGAATTCAAATGCACTTATGAATACAAATGAGACTCCATCTACACGCCACTCTAAGGGCAAATCTTTCTCTCCTTGCTTCAGTAGTGAGTCTTCACCAAACAAAGATTTCTGGAGTAACTCACTCTTCATTCGTTCAAGAGTAACCCTGGGGTGCATGCTGGTCCTGCAAATGCAACAGGGAGCAAGGTAGAAAGGACACAGCAAGCACCCCACCTGGACGTGAGAGCCACCACCTGGGCCAGATCCAACCTCAGCTGGACTTAAAGCCTGTCTATTCTACAAAGCCCTTTATTGATGTCCAAACTCCCCTCCAGAGGTTGCTGCCCTCCCTTCAAGGCCTCCTCTTTGATTAGGCTCATCGACATGTGATGGCCACATGACTGTAGGCAATCTCTCCTCTGAACGGTTCAGGCCCACAAAATGATGGATCCTTCTCTTTTCCTCCACTGCCATCTCCCTGCTCATCTATTGTTGTTGGTGTCCAGTCACTAAGTTGTGTCAGAATCTTTTTGACGCCATGAACTGCAGCATGCCAGGCTTCTCTGTCCTTCACTATTTCCTGGAGTTTGCTGAAACTTATGTCCATTGAGTCAGTGATCCTCTGCCACCCTCTACTCGTCTTGCCCTCAGTCTTTCCCAGCGTCAAAATCTTTTACAATAAGTCGGCTCTTCACATCAGGTGGCCATAATACTGTAGCTTCAGCTTCAGCATCAGAGCTTCCAGTAACTATTCAGGGTTGATGTCCTTTAGGATTGACTAGTTTGATCTCCTTGCTGTCCAAGGGACTCTCAAGAGTTTTCTCCAGCATCACAGTTTGAAAGCATCAGTTCTTTGGAGCTCAGTCTTCTTTGTGGTCCAACTCTCACATCTGTACATGACTACTGGAAAGACCATAATAGTGAATAACTACACCACCATTGCTCTTACTGGGAAAGGAAAACTCTTCTCAAGTCCTTCCATAGGGAAGGAAAACTTTTTTTTCCTTTACTTATCTTAGGTTCCTTGGCTGGAGCCCTGCAAATTAGAATGAAAAACAAAACAAAACAAAACAAAAAAACAGATCAACAAGGGACTTCCCTGGTGGTAGAGTGGTTAAGGACTTTACACTTTCCCTGCAAGAAACCTGGTTGGGGAACTAAGATCTCACACGCTGAGTAGTGTGGCCAAAAAAGAAAATTAAAAACCACCAAAAAATAGATCAATAAAAGAGAAGAGAGTAAAGAGAGTTTATAATTGTGTGCGGCTTTCATACATGCGGGAGGAACTTGGAGATGAGTTACTCAAAGGAGTGGTTACAGCTTGTGGGCTTATATAGCATCTTCACAGAAGAATAGGCTTGTAGAGAAGTGATGAGAGAAAGAGAAAGAAGTCCAACTCTGAGAAGGTAAATATATGGGGCACTGGTGGAGTAAGTTTTGTCTGTGCAGGACCATCTTGGTGCCATATTCCATCTTCTTCACAGCCATAAATCTTTCGCAGGAGAGGGGATTTATGGCACTCCCATTTCCCAGAAGTTTCTGCTTGCAGTCAGATAAGGGAAGCTCTGGGAAGGCTTCTATCTGCATCTGTTGATTCTCATTTGCCTCCAGCTCAAAAAAATCCTTATGCCAAGTGGCATGTTTGGGCTGGGATGTTCCTGTCCCCTACATTTCCATGATGTAGCTCAGTTTTCCTTGACAGTGTCTCAAACCTGGAGCCATCTCTAAAGAGATGGCTGCCTCCTTGGTCCTTCATTCGTTCACGGGCCAGGAAGGCTGATCACCTCCTTCTGTTTCCTATCACCTCTGCTCAGACACGTTTGTCTCCTCTGGGACCACTTGCGTCCTTACTGATGCCACCTCCTCGCCGTGTCTGGGTGTGCCAGAGAGACCATGTGCAAGGTGGTTACAGTGCTGCGGATCCCACCTCTAGCCCTCCCCACGGAGGCACAGACACGCGAGGAAGGGATTTGGGGTCGTCCCGAACAGCCAACCGACCAGGCAGGGTAATACTGAATGATCCTGTTGATGCCCACACAAGGCACAGGAAATGCCAAGTGAGCCCAGCGTGAATCCTGCCCCATAGGCCTCGCGAGCATCATCATGGCCCTGCCACGCTCTATTGGGCAGTTAACCACAAGCGATAGAGACAGAAGCAGTGTGCAGTATCTGGAGAAGCAAAGCTGTGGTTTCTTAGGGATTGGTTGTTCTTCCTGAGCTGGGGCCACAGGGATGGGAAGTGGGAAGGGACATGCCTGCGCCACCACCTCCAGCCAGAAAGGATACAGCTTCCAAACTTATAGTGATTTGTCTTCCAAGAACAATTTTCATATGAACAGATTTCCTGGGTTCTGAGAGTTCTTAGGCTTAACAAGGCTGGGATACCCCTCAATTAACAGAAGAGTAAACTGAAACCCAGGGAGGGGAGGCTCCAGGATGACAGAGTAGGATTGGAACTACCCTGCTAACTAAGCTCCACTAGAACTTCTGGTCATTTCCTATCCAGGTGGCCCCTTCTATCCCACGGATCCAGAGAAGGAACAAGCTTCCTTTAACATGTGTGCTTTGTTCCAATGTCTAAATTTAGCCCCTTAGGTTGGCAACTAGATGTGTTAGGCAGTTTCCAAGCAATACACCTGTGTTTCTCATTACATCTTCATCTCCATGGTTTCGACACTTCCCAGTGTCTAGAACCGACTTCATTATCACATCTCAATGACTTTAGCGGTGAGCTAAACATCAAACAGGATAGTCACACAGATGTGTAGCATTCAGAAACTTACTTATTCCCGCTGTATATTCTCTTCCCCAGGCGACAAGGAGCCTAATTAAAATAGACTGAGGCAGATGGATTCATCTGTAGTAATAGACCCTTACCGAGATAAGACATCATATTCAAAACATGTTGTAGTATCTCTAATGTAGCCATTGATGTGGGGGATATTTAAAAAATATTCAAAAATATTAAACTGCTCAGATACCTGACGAACCTTAACAGATTCAGAAACCTTAACAGCTTTTATTGAAAGCGTGTATGTTCTGAGCAGAGAATGTAAGAAGATGAAAACATCAGTGAGTCTGGTTTAGAAATATTCACAAAATAAGTGAATGTGAAGTATCAGTTCAGTTCAGTTCAGTTGCTCAGTCGTGTCCGACTCTTTTCGACTCCATGAATCGCAGCACGCCAGGCCTCCCTGTCCATCACCAACTCCTAGAGTTTACTCAGATTCATGTCCATTGAGTCCGTGATGCCATCCAACCATCTCATCCTCTGTCGTCCCCTTCTCCTCCTGCCCCCAATCCCTCCCAGCATCAAAGTCTTTTCCAATGAGTCAAGTCTTCGCATGAGGTGGCCAAAGTACTGGAGCTTCAGCTTTAACATCATTCCTTCCAAAGAAATCCCAGGGCTGATCTCCTTCAGAATGGACTGGTTGGATCTCCTTGCAGTCCAAGGGACTCTCTCAAGAGTCTTCTCCAACACCATAGTTCAAAAGCATCAATTCTTTGGCGCTCAGCCTTCTTCACAGTCCAACTCTCACATCCATACATGACTACTGGAAAAACCNAAAAATATTAAACTGCTCAGATACCTGACGAACCTTAACAGATTCAGAAACCTTAACAGCTTTTATTGAAAGCGTGTATGTTCTGAGCAGAGAATGTAAGAAGATGAAAACATCAGTGAGTCTGGTTTAGAAATATTCACAAAATAAGTGAATGTGAAGTATCAGTTCAGTTCAGTTCAGTTGCTCAGTCGTGTCCGACTCTTTTCGACTCCATGAATCGCAGCACGCCAGGCCTCCCTGTCCATCACCAACTCCTAGAGTTTACTCAGATTCATGTCCATTGAGTCCGTGATGCCATCCAACCATCTCATCCTCTGTCGTCCCCTTCTCCTCCTGCCCCCAATCCCTCCCAGCATCAAAGTCTTTTCCAATGAGTCAAGTCTTCGCATGAGGTGGCCAAAGTACTGGAGCTTCAGCTTTAACATCATTCCTTCCAAAGAAATCCCAGGGCTGATCTCCTTCAGAATGGACTGGTTGGATCTCCTTGCAGTCCAAGGGACTCTCTCAAGAGTCTTCTCCAACACCATAGTTCAAAAGCATCAATTCTTTGGCGCTCAGCCTTCTTCACAGTCCAACTCTCACATCCATACATGACTACTGGAAAAACCATAGTCTTGACTAGATGGACCTTAGTCGGCAAAGTAATATCTCTGCTTTTGAATATGCTATCTAGGTTGAATGTGAAGTATAGCCTAAGCTTTTTCCTATGTCTCTGGGTCACCCTTTTGAACAGTTTTGTTGTCATGCCAAAACATTCTCAGAGACCATGGAGGTGTATTTGCCACCTTATCTCGTGGTGGGAGATTCAAGGTGAGCTGGGAAGAATATACTTGGCAATCAGAATATGGAGATGGTTCCTAAACTGAAACAAAACGATGGTGCCTGGATACCATGGAACCAACTCATGCTCTGAAGAGGAAAAACAAATCAACGATGCCGCGTCTAGGACTTCCAGTGGTTAAGACTTGACATTCCAAAGCAGGAGCTGTGGGTTCAATCCCGATTGGGAAGCTAAGATCCTACATGTCTTGCGGCCAAAAAACCCAAAGATAAAACAATAAAAATTCAATAAAGACTAAAAAAAAAAGGTCCACATCAAAAAAAAGAGAGAAAAGAAAAGAAAGAAAAGTGCCACTGCTTGTTACTCTGGAGCCTCATCCCTAAAGTACCTGACCTCCCACAGGTTTAGGAGTCTTATAATACATTTATTAACTAGAATTTGTATGTGGATGGAGCCCTGCACCCCTGGAGCAGCCCTGGTTGCTAGTCAGGCAGCCACCAGGAAGAGAAAGCAGGCTCGAGCCACTGGGTGGAGCAAGCATCTCTGGACACCTGGAGTCCCTGCACCAGTTTTCTCACATCCTCCACCTGAGCCAACATGGTCCACCAAACACCCTTGAACATCTTATCCTTATTTTAAGAATTATGCAGCTTCAGAGCTCTGTAGAGCAGCCATTTGAACTGCAAACTCGAATTGATTTTAATTTTATATTTTAGTTTGTTCTTTTCGAGTCTTTAGATTTCATAGGGAAAGTCATCCTTTGGTCTAATTAACTCTCCTTCTAGAAGCTGAAATTTCTTATGACTCTGCAGGCTTACTTGGTAGACCCTTCTTTTTTTTTTTTTTCCCCCATTTCAGGGCATCTCTCAACACTAGAACTTCAAAGATTCAAGGAACACGTTTTGGGAAACATTGGCTTAAAGTAAGAGCCTCCAATCATATTTGAATCCTCTCAGAAAACTCCCAGTTCTCTTCTTTCTCTCACCTTTAACCCCTGCTTTCCCTACCTCCCCAGACCTGACTCTTCCAAATGCCTTGGACGTTTTTATCTTTAATTAAATCCTTCCTGAGCGGGCCTCCAGCTCTAGTGGATCAGCACCCATCAGCTCAGCAATACCCTTACTTTGATTGAAGCAGGCGTCCCTTTGTCCTGCATTCAAATCCTCAACAAATATCCGCTGATTGATTGATCTTGGGACGTACGTGCATGTAGAAAATGTCAAGTGAACAAAACTTGATTAACATAGTCACATAAGCTTCCTCCCTTACTTCTCTGGTCGTCTCTAAGTGTTTCCCTGGGCTGAGACCAATTTCATCACCATCCGACCGAAGCAATGAACCAGGCCTCTGATCTGGCTTCTGGAGGCAATTTGGATATTGCAGCCAGAGGTCAGCTAGCCCTTGGATGTTTGCTTTCAACCATCATAATGCCATTACTGCACAATGGAAAGTATGACGCCTCTATTCACCATTCTTTCAGGGATTTTGCCTTACTTTACCCTGATGTGATTTAAAAAAGAAAATGATTATTTATTTATTTGGCTGGGTGGGGTCTTAGTTTCACCATGTGGGATATGGTTCCCTAATCAGGGGTTGAACCTGGACCTCCTGCATTGGGAACAAGGAGTCTTCACCACTAGACTACCAGAAAAGTCCTTGACATGTGATTTGTCTTCTTTATGGCATCACCACATCTTCCATTGGCTGTCTTCTCTCCTTAATTGAATGGGATATCTAAAAGAAACATATGCCAAAACAATGCCTGGCACAAAGTATGTCTTCAGTAAAGAGTGGTAGAGGGCTTCCCTCATGGTTTAGTGGTTAAGAATCCGCCAGTCAACTCAGGGGTTTAGTTCCTGATACAGGAAGATCCCACATACTGCAGAGCAATTAAACCCACGTGCCCCAACTACTGAGCCACACACCACAACTACTGAACCCCAAGTCCCTAGAGCCCATGCTCTCCAAGAGAAGCCACACAACGAAGAATAGCCCCCACGCACCACAACTAGAGAAAGCCTGAGCACAGCAACGAAAACCCACTGCAGCCAAAAATAAAATATAAGTAAATAAATCTTTAAAAAGAGAGAGAGAGAGGTAGACAGACAGCTCACAAGTATTAGATTTTAAAACATGGAGCTCAACTAAAATTTTCATCCAAGCAGCAGGCATACATAGTGAGGTTTATTTCTGTTGAAAGCCTCAGACTTTAAAAGGAACAACTAAACTGAAATTTCCCCACAACACACCAGGCATCCACAACAGTGAAGTTTATTTCTGTGTTAAAAGCCTCCAGCTCATGCCTGGCACCCCATGCATCCCAAGCTGTGACTAAAGAGATGTAGGTCACTGTTCATAATGGAGGTAAAAAATGAGTGAATTGTTTGGCTTAATCAAGAAATATGACCTTAATCCAGCCACTAATAAGATGAGCTCTGAGAATCACTATCTGGAAAAACAATAAACAAAACATTTTATGCTGCAGTTACTCAGGAAAAAGAGTATCACCTCCAAGGGAACATTGGCCTTGATTTCTAAACAGGTCACCTTCTGTAAATCTGCTCCTGTTGGGTTGCACCTCAGAGCCACATGTGTGCCAGTTGGCATGGGTAAGGCTGGTGGTAGAGTCCTGGAGGGTTAAATACAGGTGATGTATTAATATATCACAATGGGCATTGATGGTTGGCCCATCAGAGAAGGTCAGCCTGACTTAGCCTATCTGTCAAATTGGTGAAAAGGGGGTTGATTTGCAAATGCAGGGGTTTGCAGGCATTCCACGAGATGTCCTGACAAGAGGAATGGGGATACCCATTTTGACTTGAACACTCATTGTAGGGTAAGGGAGTTAGAGAAGGCGAGATTTGGAAAGAGAACGAGACTGGCACTTTACAGGAACAGATCACCTTTAATGAGGCGAGAAGGGGCAGCAGTCACGTTAGTGAGCTGCTGCACTAACCCAAGAAAAGGCATACATGTGGAAATCTACTGTCTTAAGGGGGCCTGTTCTTCTCCAAGGCTATTCGATGTAGTTTGAGAGATAAGGCAAGGAATTCTAGAGATCGGCCAGAGGCTGGACCATCTGGGAGCTGGGCGTAATCAACCTTATTGTCCAGTTTTCCTTTTTTCTTTGGGTGAGAGAGTTCTTTGTTTTGCATAGAATGGTGGGGAGGACCTGAGGGGAGTTTTAACTCCAGGCTATTTTGTAACTTTCCTTCACTCATCCCAGCCCAGACTCCTAGACTCATTCTGAGTGAAAAGTGTGACTACAGTCTTAAACCCTTGTTTAAACCAAACAGCCCAGGAAGTAAAAGTTTCAGATCAAAATCTCAGCCAAATATATAGTCGTATTTGGATATTACTCTTAAAGTCGATTTCTCTGGGGACTTCCCTGGTGGTCCAGTGGCTAAGACTCTGAGCTCCCAATGCAGGGGGCCCAGGTTTGATCTCTGGTCAGGGAACTAGATTCCACATGCTGCAACTAAGAAGTCACAGGCTGCAACTAAAAATCCCAAGTGCCACAAATGAGACCCAGTGCAGCCAATAAATAAATGTAAATTATATATATATATATAATTTATATATATAAATTTGTTTGCCAAAAATCTACTCTGTATTTAGTCTGACCAGTTTTAGGGTATATTTCAGATAGAGGGTTGAGTGATGGTTCCGACAAAGCAAATGCCCAGATCCTGTCCCCCAGAATGTGTTGTTGCTCAGTTATGTCCAACTCTTGCGACCCCACGGACTGTAGCCTCCCAGGCTCCTCTCTCCATGGGATTCTCCAGGAAAGAATACTGGAGTGGGTTGCTATTTCCTTCTCCAGGGAATCTTCCTGATCCAGGGATCGAACTCCCATCTCTTGCAATTGCAGGCAGATTCTTTACCGTTGAGCCCCCAGGGAAGCCAGATGTGAATATGAGTTATTTGGGAAAAAGGTCTTTTCAGGATGGGAAAAGGATCTTAGGATGAGGTCATCTTGGGTTAGGGCAGAGTGAAATCTAGTGACTGGTATCTTTGTAAGAGACAGAAGAGAGACAGGTACAGAGAAGGCTATGAGAAAAGAGAGGCAGAGAGAGGAATGTTGCAGCCACAAATTAAGGAACACCTGGAAACACCAGTAACTGGAAGAGGCGGGATGGACCTTCCCCAGCACCTCTGGAAAGAGTGTGGCACTGCCCACACCTTGATTTCAGATTTCTGGCCTCCAGAACTGAGAGCAAAAAGTTCTCTTCTTAATGTCACTCACTTTGTGAATTTTCCTAAAACAGCTCTAAGAAACTAAAACAACCTGTGAGAAGTTTCATTTGTTGGGAAGGAAAGGAAGAGGTTGAGAATTGAAAGCTACCCCCAGAGTTTTATGGCTTTGGGTTTTTTTTTTTTTTTCCCCAAGTCAGTTTTTTAAAGACCTTCAAGGACATTAAAAGGATTTCCCTGGTGACGTGGATGATAAAACATCTGTCTACAATGCGGGACACCCAGTTGGGAAGACACCCTGGAGAAGGAAATGGCAACTCACTCCAGTACTATTGCCTGGAAAATCCCATGGATGGAGGAGCCTGGTAGACTACAGTTCATGGGGTCGCAAAGAGTCAGACACAACTGAGTGACTTCACTTTCAAGGCCATTAAAAGAGGATTTGAAGTGTTTGTTTTTCTCCAGGCGTCCACACCCACCCCTGAGAGCAGGGGAGAAGTGGGTCATCTGTGCACTTCTTTCTTAACGCCCCTGAGAAATTGTTTTGAGGTCTGAATGCAGCTTGATATTCCCACTAGGGACTGTCCTCTCTCTGTATTACAAAGTACTCATTTTCACTGTTCCTTTTTTTCTTGCTTGTTTTTTCCTCTGTTGGTGATTCTCCATTTATTATTGAAGAGGATTGACTCTGAGTCACCATTCTGTGTCTAGCCGGGGCAAATCAGACGTAAGAGTTCAGCAATTTTCCTCCTTTGGAGAAAAGGAGAGATTTCTACTCTAGAGAATGCTCTGCTCCGAAGTATACATGGAGTGGGAGGTGGGAGTGAAGACGAGTGAGGTTCTTCTGAGTTTATCCAAGATTCTTCTTTTCCCCAACTGCCCTTAGAGGGATAAGAATTATGTCCATCTGTCTGTCTCTAGGCAGGACTTCTCTAATTTCAGATGACTAAATAACTGTGTTCTGCAGGGAGCTCAGCTCGCTGCTCTGTGATCACCTAGAGGGGTAGGATGGGGGGTGTGTGGGAGGGATACTCACGAGGGAGAGGATATATGTATACAGATAGCTAATTCACTTTGTTGTACAGCAGAAACTAATACAACATTGTAAAACAACTATACTCCAATAATACAATTTTTAAAAATAAATATAAAATTGAGAACACACACACACACACAAAAGAAAGCCAACACTGATATGACATACTATGTGCAAAGCCCCCTATGTAGATAGTAAGTCAAATAAACTGCTTTTACGCTGACTTCCCTGAACGAGCAAAAGAAAGAATGGTCAAGCTCTGCAATGTGGAGGGGAGACGGGAGACTGGGGAGAGGGAAAGGAACAAGGTCCCTGGGCCGCAAGCGTAACTCCAGCACTACTTGAACCACAGGTGATCATGTTAGTGAACAAGCCTGAGTCCCAGGTTCACCATGTGTATGCTGGACCCGGGGGCCTTGACTTTGGACCTGATCTGCTTGTCTGCTTCTCTGTCATCCATGGACATGGAGTGGAACCCTCAGAACTCAGTGTGAAGAGTGACTCCCCCTTCTGTCTCTCCCTTCCCATTAACATGCTTCTGTGGTCCATTTTTACCAAACAGAAGCAAAGGAGAAAGAAGGATCGAGAGAGAGACCAAAAACCACCATGTGGCCCTGAAATGGCAAATTTTTATGCAGAAGAAAGTTATTTCTTCACTAGAAGGTAGAACTCTTACAGATATGGAAATTTAGCCTAATTAAAATGGCTTTTTCAATTTCTTTTTAAGGCTTTCTTTTTATGATTACTGCGGTTTGAAGAGAATGTGCTGGGATGTTTCTCATGCAGAGTCACAAGTGTTTGCTGGAAAAGAAGCCACTGACCCACAGAATCCCACTTAAACCCTTTCACAGTGTAATCCACGCCCCCTCCTAGTCCAGGGAAAACAGCCAGCGTTTCTGGGTATGTCTGTATTAATCTAAGAGGCCTGACTTGTGGCTGGTGCCCAACTCTCCTTGAATTATGGTCAGTTTGGGTTTGTATTCTAGTCAGTGTCCATACAGCTGCATTTGTAAACCTAAGATGTAAAGTCCTCTCTTCTGTCTCTAGGTCTGGCCACAGAGAATTCAATGTCTACAGCATCTTCAGTTTGTTTTTCCTTCAGCTTAATTCATTGGTACAAGAAGAAATATGTCAGGTTGTACATTATCTTTAGACTTGACGCCTTTTCTGTAAGGCTGAAATGTTCCCAGATGCCAACAATTCTTTAGACGGTTTACCCAGATTGACACAGCAAAAGAATTATTTTTCTTTGTAGAAAATCCATCTAAACCATTTACAGAAGGATTTCTTATCTGTGGATCAGTGGTAAAGAATCTGCCTGCCAAGCAGGAGACACAGGTTTGATCCTTGAGTGGGGAAGATCCCCTGGAGAAAGCAACCCACTCCAGTATTCTTGCCTGGAGAATTCCATGGACAGAGGAGCAGGGAGGGCTACAGTCCATGGGGTCACAAAGAGTCAGACATGATTTGGCGACTGAACAACAGCAACAACAAAAATTGCTGTCTGTTGTATTACGTCTTCGGTAAGGAAAGCTGTTTTCTGTCAATAACTAAAGCAGTAGGTGGACTTTCCTGGTGGTCCAATGGTTAAGAATCCACCTGCAAATACTGAGGACATGGGTTCCATTTCTGGTCCAGAAAGATTCCACATGCTTTGGGGAAGCTAAAGCAGAGCGCCCCAACTCCCAGAGCCCACAGGCCCGAGAGCCCGTGCTCTGCAGCAACAGAAGCCTTGGCAGTAAGAATCCAGAGCACTGCAACTAGAGAAAGCTCACACCCAGCAACAAAGACCCAGTGAAGCCAAATAGAGATAAATAAACAAATAAATAAATAAAACTAAAGCAGTGGAGCAGGGACGTGGATGTGATTGCCTTGCGCCCCATCCAAGGGGACAGATGCCCTCTCCAAGGCCTTCCCACCTCACCAGTGGCGAATCTTTCCCCCACCCTGCTGGCTCACTGGCTCATTCTTGCCGCTCATCACTGTGTATAGAAAATAAAATAACTTATTTCTGACATCTTTGAGCTTTCTTGGGGTGGGGGGTGTGGGCAGTGGTTGTTAAAGTTACTAGATGTAATAAGTACTGTTATTTCTTGTGTGCCTGCCTCTACCTTAAAGTCTCCTGAAACCTCCAATTGGGGAGAATCGCTGCCTAATGGCATACTTTTTACTTCACATAACATTTGAATGTGTCCCATGGAGAGTTCACCGAACTCCTATTACGGAGAAGTCAACAATAGTAAAATCACCAGTAAATTTTGGAACACATTTCTAGGCGAAAATGCTTATAAGACTAAATCATTGCAATAGTCATTTTTCTTTATGAAGAATAAAAGTTAAACAAGCACAACACTAAAACTAAACATTTATTCAATGATTCCAAAGGCATTTTGACTCTGCTCGGGACTTAGTGAGACACAGTCATTTTCCTTATCATGGATGTTTAGTTAGTTAGAGGCCATTCACAGGGAAAGTCAATGTGGGGACCTGGGGGTAAGTTTTGTTTTCAAAGAAGGCTTCAGCATCCCCTTTGCTCTTCCTCAGTGTGAGGATGTCACCCTTCCATCAGGGGGTAGATCTGAGTCCTCCCCTTTGCATCTCACCTGGCCCTGGACAGATTTTGACCATGACAATGCAGAAGTGCAACTTCTCAGATGGGGCCATGGAAATGCTGTGCTCCTCTTCATCCCTCCACGAACACATATAAAGAGCCATGTGGAGGGAGAGAGAGATCCAGCCAACCCAGGCGTCAACCACCACAAGGCCAGGTTCTCCAGTGCCAGCCCCAGGGATCTCAGTCCACCAACCCAACGTGGAGCAGGACTACCCACCTGAACCCTGCCCTGGATCCTGAGCTACAGGATTTTGCACAAATAAAATGATGGTTGTTATCTGAAGCCACCAAGTCTGGGTGGATTGTCACCTAGTGAAGCAGCCATGATCTGATGTAGCTGGGGTCTCAGCAGCCAGGCAGTAACTGGTGTCAGGGCGCAGCAGAGAGTGAAGCACGAACAACTGGGTCAAAGGGCACGTTCTTCTACCACAGGCCCACACCCCAGAGGAGCCTGGAAACAGTCACTGCATGGAAGGCAGGTGGGAGCTTCTATTCTAAGACCTGAGCTATACAGACGGGTTTCTAAAATAGGCAGAGATGCAGTGAGCAGAACAAAGGTCTTAGGTCAGAGATGCCAGGAGACACAGATCCAACCCCACAGAGCTGAAGGAAAGGGACTTGTAAGACCCTTCATAGGATCAGAATGTGTCTTAGCAACTGAGTTATACAGATAGGAAAGGCCCAGCTTCCCTCGATCCATGAAACACACTAAGGAACTGGAAATAAACCTTCACATGGTAGTCACATGATTCTGATAAATGTTCCAAGAGCATTCCATGGGGAAAGAATTGCCCCTTCAACAAATGGTGCTGGGACAATTGAACATCCACATGCAATAAAATAAGTTGAACACTTATCAAACTCTGCAAAAATTAACTCAAAGTGACTCATAGACCTAAATACAAGAGCCAAAACTATTAAACTCTTTGAAGAAAACATAGGAGGAAGTCTTTGTGAATTTGTTATAGGAGCTAGTTTCTTAGATATAACACCAAAAAAGCAACAAGAAAAAAAATAGATGAATTAGACCACATCAAAATGATAGGCACTATCAGTGCTATATATGATATCACTAAGCAAAGGAAAAGACAACTCAGAGAATGGGAGAAAATTGAATATTCGAGTTGTGTCTAGAACAGATAAAGAACTCCTACAACTCAATAAGAAAAAGACAAATAACCCAATTAAAAACTAGACACAGGATTTGAACAGATATTTCTCCAAGGACATAGTCAACAAGCTCATGAGAAGATGTTCCACATCATCAGTCATTGTTGTTGTTCAGTTGCCAAGTCAGGCCTGACTCTTTGCAATGCCATGGATTGCAACATACCAGGCTCCGCTGTCCCTCATCATCTCCCAGAGTTTGCCTAAGTTTGTGTCTATCAAATCAGGATGCCATACAACCATCTCAACCTCTGTTGCCCTCTTCTCCTGTCTTCAATCTTTCCCATCATCAGGGTCTTATGTGAATCAGCTGTTCGCATCAGCTGACCAAAGTAATGGATCTTCAGCTTCAGCATCAGTCCTTCCAGTGAATTCAAGGTTGATTTCCTTTAAGATTCACTTGGTTTGATCTCCTTGTCATTAGGGATCTGCCAATTACATTCACAGTGAGAATACTTCACTCACACTCACTAGAGTGAACAGAAGGATGGAACAAATGCTGGCAAGAATGTAGAGAAATTGGTACCTTCACGTGGTGCTGGTAGAAATGTAAAACAGGGCCTAAGTTGAGGGGTGAATGAGGATTGAAAGCTGATAGATATAAAGTTTCTTTTGCGGGGGTATGAGAACAAAATATGCTCTAAAATTAGATTGCAGTGGTGATTGTGAGAGGAAAAGTTAAATTTTTGCTAAACCTTTGAGAGCAGGTTCTTATCTCATGGAATGTGGCCTTTAGGCTCTCTCAGGGGTTATTTTTCCTTCGGGGACTTTCCAAAAAATTGTTTTTCCAGGAAACGGTTAACCGTCAGAATGTGGCCCGACCAGCCGTTTCGACCTGATAACAAATGAGCCTATCCCTGTAAAGGTTAAGACCTGCACACCAATCAGACTGTCCCCACCCTAACTGTACCTGTTTGAGGTTTTTGTGCTTAAAAACTGCTCTGTAACAACTGTTCGGGGTTCGTTCCTCCCTGGAGGTGACTGAACCCCAGCGTGCCGGCCCAATAAATCCTCCTGCTGTTTGCATTGAATCCGAGTCTTGGTGATCTTTGGAGCGATGGGTCCTAGGAAAAGACCGTAAGGTCTAACAATTGTACAGCTCTATGAATATGCTGAAAATATTAACATATACTTTAAATGAATTAACTGTATGGTAAAGAGTAGCAGAATGTGCCACCCAAAATGTGTCAGTTTGACATAAGTATTATTTTAGGCTGAAGGCAGTTGAGAAGCAGTACGTGCAGGAAAAACCCTCCCCCCTCCCATTTGCCTAAAAAGACATAAATTTAGTAAAGGTGTCCCCATCCTCCTTTCGCTACCAGGAAGAATGGAAGTTGATCACCCCAACAACACTAGACCCAGATCAGTCCTGAGACACGACAGAGGAACCTGCGTTGCAAGTAGCTCATATTCCATCAATTTCCTCATGTATTTAACTTCCTGCAATTTGTGGCCCCTAAACAATCCTTTGCCTTGTCTTGCTACTTCTCTAAAAATGTATTGCTGATTTTTAGAGATGCAATATAAGCCTTGGTTACCTCTTGGAGTTACTCATCTCTGAATGCTCTAGCTTGTATGAACTTCTCTTTCTCTTGTTAATCTGTCTTTTGTTAGTCTAATTTATGGAATTCCAGCCAATGAATCTAAAATAGGTAGAAGGAAAACTGTTTTTTCTTCTCCTAAAGTTGCAAAATGAAATATTTCTGTGAAATAAAATATTTTCTGTTATGCTAGTAAACAAGCCATGTCACAGACATCAGGGATTCCAGCCTTCCAAATGCAAATTTCTGAGCCCAGGTAGAACAATATCAGCTACTCGCAGCGATGAGCCACTTCCTCCCCTGTAAGTGCAGAGGAGCTGGAGTGGGCGCGGGGGGGCGGGGCTGGGGGGAATAAGAGAAAGTGTAAGAGGCAGAAATTCACCACATCTGCTACCTCTTATGGTAAACGAGGAATTAAGGATTGCTGCTGTTCAGTCACAAAGTGTGTCCGACTCTTTGGGACCCCATGGACTGCATTACACCAGGCTTCCCTGTCCTTCACTATCTCCTGGTGTTTGCTCAGATCCATGTCCAGTGAGTTGATGATGCCGTCCAATCAGCTCATCCTCTGTCACCCCCTTCTTCCCCTGCCTTCAATCTTTCCCAGCATCAAGGTCTTTTCCAATGAGTTGGTTCTTTGCATCATGTGGCCAAAGTATTGGAGCTTCAGCTTCAACATCAGTCCTTCCAATGAATATTCAGATTGATTTCCTTTAGGATTGACTAGTTTGATCTCCTTGCAGTCCAAGGGATTCTCAAGTCTTCTCCAACACGACAGTTCGAAAGCATCAATTCTTTGGCGCTCAGCCTTCTTTATGGTCCAACTCTCACATTTGTACATGACTACTGGAAAAACAATAGCTTCAACTAGACAGACCTTTGTTGGCAAAATGATGTCTCTCCTTTTTAATATGCTGCCTAGCATATTAAAGCAAAGCTTTTCTTCCAAGGAGCAAAGATGGAAGAAAATAATTTCATGACTGTAGTCACCATCTGCAGTGATTTTGAAGCCCAAGAAAATGAATTCTACCACTGTTTCCATCTTTCCCCATCTATTTGCCAAGAATTGAAGAGACTGGAATCAAGGGTGAGAGCAGGATTTGGCCCCAAATAGCTGAGATGCATATGAAAGAAATGATTTCAGTAAGCTTGATCACTTGCATTATCCCATACATAGAAGAGCACTAGATCCCTTAATGTGAGAGATCTGGTTTTCCTTAATTAACAGTAATCTTTTAATATTCAGGTTACCTGCCCCTTGCTGCAAACTTCTATATAGTCTGGCTCCTCCACTCCCCCTAGGAATCAGTTTTCTGGGGTCACTTGAGATGCTGTCTCCTGGGCTTGAAGTCCTCATGATTCTCACCAAACAAATCTCTCAACTTTTAGGTCACATGGATTTTTTTTTTTTTCAGTTGACAAAGTTTATTGTCAGGGAGGGGAAAATTCCGCTCCTACCCCTCTTGAATTCTAGTGCCCGAATTCATAATAAAATTGACACAAGACAGGATAACAGGAGAAAAACAAACAAATTTTAATTTACACACACACGGGTCTCATAGAAATGGAATCTGAGAAGTAACCAAGGCAGGCAGCTTTCATACTTTTTAGACAAAGAAAAAATAAACTTGTGAAGAATTGTCAGGACAAAGAAATTTAGGCTTTGGATGCTTACATAGTCAAGAATCTATGTCAAGAGTTTGGACTTGGAGCAGTGAGTTAAATAAGGTTTGTTTAGATAGGCGTGAATTCCCTATCTCTACTGATAAGGTGTTCTTCTACTTCCCCATGTAGAGAATGTACCTTTCATATGAGAGATTAATTTCCTGCTTTCAGGGAGACAGAAAGGAGAGTCAGTGTGTCTCTCTTGCAAAGGCTGTTTTTTACATAACTTTAATTTAAAATAATCAATATGCCATTGAGGCATAGTTTGGGACAGCCTAAATATCTCCGATGAAAGTGAAAGACGAGAGTGAAAAAGTTGGCTTGAAGCTCAACATTCAGAAAACAAAGATTATGGCATCCAGTCCCATCACTTCATGGCAAATAGATGGAGAAACAGTGGAAACAGTGGCAGACTTTATTTTTGGGGGGCTCCAAAATCACTGTAGATTGTGACTGCAGCCATGAAATTAAAAGACGCTTGCTCCTCTGAAGAAAATTTATGACCAACCTAGACAGCATATTAAAAAGCAGAGACATTCCTTTGCCAACAGAGGTCCATCTAGTTAGGTCTATGGTTTTTCCAATAGTCATGTATGGATGTGAGAGTTGGAAAGCTGAGTGCTGAAGAATTGATGCTTTTGAACTGTGGTGTTGGAGAAGACTCTTGAGAGTCCCTTGAATTGCAAGGAGATCCCACCAGTCCATCCTAAAGGAAATCAGTCCTGAGTATTCATTGGAAGGACTGATGTGGAAGCTGAAACCCCAATATTTTCGCCACCTGATGTGAAGAACTGACTCATTTGAAAGGACCCTGATGCTGGGCAAGATTGAAGGCAGGAGGAGAAGGGGTCGACAGAGGATGAGATAGTTGGATGGCATCACCGACTCAGGGGGCATGAGTTTGAGTAAACTCCGGGAGTTGGTGATGGACAGGGAGGCCTGGTGTGCTGCAGTCCATGAGGTCACAAAGAGTCGGACACAACTGAGTGACTGAACTGAACTGAAATATCTCAGTAAAGCTTTCAGAAAACCAAATAACCAGGCCCATCTATGAGAGAAGAGAAGAAACAAACCAGGGACTACAATCATGGGGACTGAAAACAATTCAGATCTCCCCCTGCCTCCTAGTTACGAGGGTCAGCATCGTATTATAGTGGTGAGAAATGTCGGTTAACTGGCCTAGTTAGTAAATAAAAAGCAAGATCTAAGAAAATGGCTTTAACATAGTAAAGGAAATGAATGATTTATATTAATTTGTTTAATAGCATGCTTTTAAAAACATATATTTCTTCTTTTAAAAAGATTTTGGCTGAACCCTACGGCATGTGGGACCTTACTTCCCTAACCAGGGATTGGATCTGCATTCCCTGTGTTGGAAGGCAGCATCTTAACCACTGGACCACTAGGGAAGTTCCATAAAATGCTTTGTTGTTAAGTATTTTATCTATCACATGTATTATACTTTGACCACCCAATAATGATAGGGAAAGACATGTAATACAGTTATAGTTTGCCTGAGGACTTTTTAAATGTGCAGCAGAGAAAAACATATCCAAACTCAAAGTGGAAAAGTCGGCGTGAACTCACAGAAACATTCCTCCTGTTAAACAAATTGTCTCCGCATCTACTATAGCGTTTCTGCCTACCATTTCTCATGTATATCCTGAACACCCATCCTGTGTTTCCAAATCTGTTCTCCCCTAGAAGAATCCAGGGCATCTTGGAGAATAGCTGAGTACATGTCTCAGGGCACAGAAAACTCACAGGAGACCTGGAACACCTGTTGCTGCCAGGAAGCTAAGATGTTTTCAGGGATGTTAATAGAATGCTAAAAGGATAAAGGACTAGCTCTTAGAAACTCCCAGTGACTACACTGTGATCTTTGATTATCAAAAAGCTTTGTCCATGTCGTGGAGAAACTAAACCCACGTGCCACAACTACTAAGCCCACGTGCCACAACTGCCAAAGCCCACATGCCACAACTGCCAAAGCCCACGTGCCTCGGGCCCGGGCCCTGCAACAGGAGAAGCTACCACAATGAGAAGCCCCACATACTGCAACTAGAGAATAGCCCCCACTCTCTGAAACTAGAGAGAGTCGGAACATCGCAATGAAGACCCAGTGCAACCAAAAATAAATGAATAAATTCTTTTGGAAAAAGTTTTTCCCTTTAATTGAGAGAAATTAAATTATAAAAAGCAGTATATAAGCAAACCAGAAGCTTGCAAGCATATTGTGCTATCAAACTTTTAGGTTTTTTTCAATCAGATAGGTCTAGAAATGTAAACCATCCAACTTTCCTCCCCTGCTTATCACTTAAAGAAAAAGCTCAAATAAATCTATTTTAACTCTTCTGCTACCTCTGAGAACGAAGCTGCAGCATCTTTGGCGAGTAGACAGGCTTTTCCCGTCACATAAACAGACAAGCAGTCTAGACCTACTTACGCTGTTTGTGTAAGCACTTGCTGAAGCTAAACTGGGTCGATGGTGTTATCTATGTAGAACAAAAGACAAGTCTCTGGTTGTCACTCATGAGATGTCTCTGCAGCCTTCAGAAAACAGTCATCCTTAGAAAAAAAGACTGTTGGCCAATATTAGTACTGGCTCAGCTGGGATTGGATTCAGTTCCCTGGGGCCTGGAGACAGCCCTCGCTTTTGTTCCTGCACAGTCAGCAGTGTCGGGAACTCCTCCTGCTTCCAGGAACCAATGGCAGGCAGAATCTACAGGACTGTGTCTTGCCTGCTCCTCCCTCTGAACCATTGTTTCTTCTTCCAGGAAACTGTCCTGCAGTTGCACAAGGTGACCTCTAAGAAAGACAGTGATGGAATACGGGTGTGCGTGCCTACACTTTTTTTTTTTCCCAGCTGGGTGAGACCACTGCCCTAAAGCACCGGGCTTTCTTTACAATTTTGGTGAAAGGAAAACCATTTCTGAAGTCAGACACTTACCTCATCCTTCCCTTCCCTACCTCTTGCCATGAATGTCATCCCTCCTGGCCCTTGATACTCTATTTTAATGTTAGAAAGTATGATTCTACATTATTTTCATCATCACATTGCATTATTTAATTAGCTCATCTTTGTTGTTCGTATTTTTCAGGGTATGTCACGGGTCTACTATTTCAAAATACATTCAAACTACCAGACTATAGAAGGAAAAAGGAAAAGTAGCAGCTTCTGTTTATGCAGCTACGTTCCCAGGGACTATCAGGACAGTGTTTCCAACTCACAGAGAAAACATAAGCAGGAGAGACGACTGGGTCTGGGGAGGGCTCAGATGCAACCTCCCCTGTCCCAGACATCCTGTGTGTACCCACCTTCTAACACATACAAACAGTGTACCTCTCTGTGTCTAAATGTGGTGGCAATTAACCAAGGGCATTCATTAGAATGTGAAAAGAAATTTAAAAATGGAAATTTCTCATATTAATTCATCTTACAAATGATTGATTGAAGGAAAGCTATAAAAACGAGGACGCTGTTTTTTGTCTTTTTTTCCATATTCATTTTCATTTGTTTATTTATTTGGCTATGATATTCATCTTCATTGCAGCACATAGTAGTTGCATCATGTGGGATCCAGTTCTCTGACCAGGATCAAACCCTTGGCCGCCTGCATTGCAGGCCTGGACTCTTAACCACTGGACCACCAGGGAAGTCCCAAAGTGACGAAATTTTTTTGGAGACTTTGGGGATTCTGTGCATGAGGAGGGTTTCCCAGGTGGCGATAGTGGTAAAGTACACACCTGCCAATGCAGGAGACCTAAGAATCCCAGATTCAATCCAGGGCCAGGAAAATCCCCTGGAGGAGGTCATGGCAACCCACTCCAGTAGTCTTGCCTGGAGAATCCCATGGATTCTAGGGCTCTGGCAGTCTACAGTCCATTGGCTTGCAAAGAGTCAGAGATGACTGAAGTGACTTAGCATGCATGCATGTGCAAGAGGAACATTCTTTTAAACTGTCCCTTGGGATATAGTTTTCATACTTTGTATTTACCAAAGTATAGAAATTAGAAAATAAAATTATTTTTGCAAAACTCTTGTTTTACTCCAGTCATGCACATGTATTTGAGTGCACACTGTATTTGTATTTGTCTTTTTAAAGTTTGAAAAGCATTGCCATGTTCTGTGGCTTCTTTCAGATGCATCAAAATTGTGACGTGACTCTCAATATGTCTCTTCACTCTAACTGCCAACATCTGGATGATTTCAGGGTTCACAGGCCAATTGAGTAGCTTGTTCTTACCGTTCCTTAACTCCAGATATATTCACCTCCATTTCAATTCATTTAGCCGGTTCCATAGCTAAAACCTAGGGATAATCAGTTCTTAGGAACAGTTGCCCTTTTGAAACTATAAACTCTTAAGTTTACTCTCCAAACAGCCCCTTAGCCTTTCACCTTCCTTGCACCATGTCTTAGCCCATGCGGGCTGCTATGGACCAAGCAGCCATAAACTGGGCAGCTTCTTAAAAATGGAATTTTTTCTCATGGTCCTGGAAACTGAAAGTCCATGATCAAGGTGCCCACAGATTTGTTGGGTGGTTAGGGCTCGTCCTGCTTCATAGACAGACATCTCCACAAAGAACTCACACATGATGGAAGGGGAGAGGGGGCTCTTGGGATCTCTTTTATAAGAGGGTCAATCCCATTCGTGAGGGCTTCACCCTCAAGACCTAGTCACCTCCCAAAGGCCCTACTTCCTAATACCATCACGTTGGGATTAGGACTTCAGCACATGAATCTGGGGGGAAACATTCAGTCCATAATACCCTGCCACATCCCAGCATTGATTTGGAGCTCACATGTCCTTTGACATTTCCTTTCTGTCCCTGCCAATTATCTATGTCCTCTTGTTCCTGCCCCTTGTTCCTTTCCTTACCTCATTGATCACCCCAGATCCTGTGACTGATGACATCAACTTCTTTTCCATCTGTATCCACTATGCCCTTATCTCCTTATCCTTCTAACTTTGAGTCAGTTTGCAGCTGACCCTCCATTTGGATGCAAGCACCAAGGAATATAACCAAGCAAATGGTGTTACTACAAATCAGGGTCACGTTTTTCCTGATCAATTAGTGTCCCTGAGCATCTTGCATTTGACCTGAGTCCTACCTGACAGTGAAAATAGATCCAATCAGTTCTCCATCCCACACTTGCAAACACGTTGACATTCTCTTCCTTTTTAAAATGACCTCAGATCCAAGATTCATCCTCCACCTGTCCTCTGAGTCACACCTCCTCATCTTTTGTGCCATCTTCTGTTCCTTCTATTTTTAACCTCCTGTTCTCTACTACATAGCTCCTCTCAGGCTATGAATGTTTTCACATCTTCTTCATTAAAATGCTCCCCACCCAATTCTGCAGCTACCATCTAATGCCCAGTCCCTCTCTGTTGCTTTGCAATGAACACACACACTCGATCCATTTGGTCTTCCAATCTTTCCTCAGCACCCAGAAATTAGGCCTTTGTCCCTACAACTCCATGGAAATTCTTCTTGTCAACGTTACCAATTATTTCTATCTGAAAGAAATTTCTGTCTGTCCTTCTAGTTTCTTCTGGCTGGTCTAAGAATTAAATTGATGTGAAACAAGTTAAGTGGAGGAAAAAAAATTTAATAACATGTACACATGGGAGAGATCCAGGAAAACTGAGTAACTCACCAAAACTGTTGAAATCCTCACACAAATACCATCATCAGCTAGAGACAAAAGAGGATGCTGGGGTAGTAGTTTGGGACTTCAGGGGGAAGGAAGGCAACTCAAAGATAGAAAAAGATTGAAATGTAGTTTAGTTTGAGAACAGTAGGAAAGAGCACATGTGAATTGAATTGACCAAGAGTTAATTCTTCTTTATAAAAATATCATCAAGATAAATTTTTGTTTTGGACTTCCCTGGTAGTCCAGTGGTTAGGAATCTGCCTTCCAATCCAGGGGCCACATGTTTGATCCTTGGACCAGGAATATCTCACATGACAAAGGGCAACTAAGCCTGTGCATCATAACTACTTAGCTGGTGTGCCCTACAGCCCAGGCTGTGCAACAAGAGAGGCCACCGCAATGAGGACCCACCGCAATGAGAAGCACACCCAACAAAACTAGAGAGGAGCCCCTGCTTACTGCAACTAGAGAAAGTCCACACTTCACGGACTCAGTGAAGCCAAAAATAAATAAATAATTTTTAATAATAAAGACTATTTTTGGACTAGACAAGCTGATTTTAAAATTTATATGAAAAAATGAACAAACAAGAATAACCAATGGAATAAAATCTTAAGAAGAAGGAAGACAATGAAGTGAAACTAATGGTCTTACCAGATATTAAAACATATTTATAAAGCCTCAGTAATTACAACAGAATGGTATCAGCGCATGAGTAGATAGAACAGTGAATTGGAATAGGAAAGTGTTAGCAAATGGCAACTCACTCCAGTGTTCTTGCCTGGAGAATCCCAGGGACAGGGGAGCCTGGTGGGCTGCCATCTATGGGGTCGCACAGAGTCGGACACGACTGAAGTGACTTAGCAGCAGCAGTAGCTGCTCAGCGGCTCGTTGGGACCCCATGGACCATTCCCTTCTTCGGGGGATCTTCCTGACCCAGGGATCGAATCAAGTCTTCTGCACTGTAGGTGGATTCTTTACCATCTGAACCACCAGGGAATCCCCCCAGAATAGCAAATCTGGATCCAAATACAATACACGTGGGAATTCAATTTGTGATAAGAAGCCAAATAATGGGATAATGATAGACTACTCTAAATTTTTAACACCCCTATTCTTTTATTTTCTGTCTTGGGCTGTATTTTTGTCTCCTTTCCTTGGCCTATAAATATGCTTAAGTGGCTCTTATTAAATATCAGAAAACAACACTCCCTCCCTTCCTGTATCATCTTAATCACTCTCTCTTATATTTTGCAGCTAAGTTCTCTTGAAAGAATAGTTTTTTACACAGTCTCCACTTCTTCCCCTTGAAAAAAACATTTAAAAAATTTATATTGGTTTATTTTTAGTAATGAAGCAAAAAGATAATACAGAAGACTATTATTTTAATAACTTGAAGTATAAAAAGAAAAAGTTTGTAATTAATACTTGCTATCTTGAGAATGGAATTACAAGGATCTTTCATAGTCAAAATCTATACTATTTAGTACAGTAGCCACTAACCACATGTGACTACTGAACCCTTGAATGTGGCTAGTCTGAGTTGAAACGTGCTATAAGACACACACTGGATTCTGAAGTTTTAGTGAAAAAAGAGAATGTAAAATAACTCTTTACTGATCCTTTCTGCTGATTACATATCAAAATAATAACATTTTGATATATTATTTAAAATGAAAATTTATTAAAATTAATTTCTCATGTTTCTATCTCTTTTTAAAGTGGTTGCAAGAATGTTTTAAATTACATCTGTGGCTTGCATTTTACTTATGTACAGTGGATTATTTATGGTTTAAAGAATTTATGTATGATTTTAATTTTGCAATGGTAAGCATATATTATTTTCACATTGAAGCTACATGTTCTTATCTCTTATTGTTTTATTGTGGTTAAAAAAAAACATATAAAACTTACCATATTCGCCATTTTTAAGTGTATGGTACAGTAGCAACTTTATGCACCTTATTGTGAAACCTATCTTGCCCTTAAAATTGATATAGTGCATGGCTTTTTTAAGCAAGCTTTTCAGGTCACACCCCCCGAATTAACTAATCTGGTCTGTTCTCATAGGTTTCAAATCTATTTGCTCCTCAAACACCTAAAACTCCACATATGCAACTCTGACCTTCCTGTCCCCACCCCTTGCTAAGCCCACCTCTCTCACCCGCTTATTCCTGTGTGCCCTCTGCCCCTGACATATTCCAACTCTACTGTCTTACCAATAACTAACACCCTACTAGTTTCTGGGAGTGAGCCAAGAAACCTCTTTCTTGTGCCCACTTCTATTTGTCCCCTGGGGGATTATCTACTCTACTTCCTAAAGAGTTCTCAAGTTAGTCCATTTTCTTCATCCCTGTAGCCATTGGTCTAGTTCAGACCTCTATTCTCTCACCTATTGAGAAGTCATCTCTTAACTGGCATCTGAGGGTATTTTTTTACACCTAATATCATTATGTGAATAAAATATAGGAGCCATACAAAATCTCCCATGTAATTTTTAAGGTAATAGCCCAAGTAGTATTCTCTAGATTCCTCATATAAATAGCTCAATAGTATTTTCCCAGCACCCACTTTATGCCTTGCACCAGGCTGGGCTGAAGGATGCCAAGATCAAAACGACCCTTTCTTTCCCCCAAGAGTGTCACAAACTGACATTTATCTTCCCGACTCAGGGATGGAACCTGGGTCTCCTGCATCGCAGGCAGATTCTTTACTATCTGAGCCACCAAGGAAGACCAACTGGCATGTAAACACTTATAAAAACAAATGTATTTTACTGTGTCTTGTACTAACTGCAGTGGGACAATGCAGGAAGTAGTAAATACCCAATTCTCTCGGATTCATCCTCCATTCTGGTGCCAGAGGATCTTTCTAGATCCCATCTCCTACAGGATAAAGGCCGACCTCCCTAACCCCAGCTGGACTCCCCACAACCTGGACTTTCATCCCCTTCTTTGTCCCTCTTGCCCCTGCTCTTCAGCCAAACTAAATGCTTACGAAAGTTCCGGGTTTTGCCATGTTTCCAGGCCTTTGTATATGCTTGTCTGCCCCCTGCACCCCAGAAAGCCTTTCTCTTGTTTGTGGGTATGTCTGGTGAGTCACCTCCTCTATGAAACCTCCCCTGTTCTCTTAGGTTGGACAGTCACATCCTTCTGCTGTTGTCCCTTTATCCTTGAAACCAGGCTCTATTAAGGCACCTGCCACAACAAAATGTGTTAAAAAGCAAATGTGTTGTGCATTTGATAACAGCTTTATTGAGAGTATTCACATACTATATAATTTGCCCATTTAAAGTGCAAAACCGAATTGATTTTTTTATATTCACAGAATCATGCACCCATCACCACAATCAACTTTAAAGCACTTTAATGACATCAAAGAGAAACCCCACATCTCTAAGCCATCACCTCTCCTCTTATCCTTTCACCCCAGCTCCAGTAATTTCCCGTCTCTATTCTGTCTCTAAATTTGTCTCCTCTAGACATTTTGTGTCAGTGAAACCATATAATACGGTCTTTTGTGACTGAATTATTTCTCTTAGCATAATGTCTCCAAGGTTCATCCATATTGTAGCATGTAACAGAATTTCATTCCTGAATACTATTCTATTGTAAGAATATCCCACATTTTGTTTATCCATTCATCAGTTGATGGGCATCTGAGTTGTTACCACGTAGGAAAACAACTAGTTGTTTTAGTTGTCCTAGTTGCTGCTAGGAACATTTGTCTACAAGTGTTTGTGTAGACGTATACTTTCATTTCTCATGGGTATGTACCTGGGTGTGGAGTGCTGGATCATGTTAAAACTGTATGTTTCGCTGTTTGAGGCACTGCAAAGCTGTTTTCCACAGCAGCTGGATTATTTTATAATTCTACCAGCAGTTTGTGACTATTCTAATTTCTCCACATCATCACCAACACTCTTCATCATCTGTCTTTTCACTATAGCTATCCTAAAAGGTGTAAAGTGATAGTTCATTGTTGTTATGATTGTATTTTCCTAATGGCTAAAGATATTGAACATCTTGTCATGTGTTAACGGTCATCTACATAACATTTCTTTGGAGAAAATGTCAGTTCAAATTCTTTATTCGCTTCTTAATTGCGTTGTTTGCTTAATTGCTGTTGAGTTGTTGTTGCTATTGAGTTGCTAAGCTGTGTCCCAGTCTTTGCAATCCCATGGATTGTAGGACACCAGGCTTTCCTGTCCTTCACTATCTACCAGAGTTTGCACAAACTCACGTCCATTAGTTGATCATGCTATCTAACCATCTTATCCTATGCTTTCCCTTCTCCTTTTCCTTTCAATCATTCCCAGTATCAGTGTCTTTGCCAATGAGTTGGCTCTTTCCATCAGGTAGCCAAAGTATTGGAGCTTCAGCTTCAGCACCAGTCTTTCCAATGAATATTCAGGGTTGATTTCTTTTAGGATTGGCTAGTTTGGTCTCCATCCAGTTCAAGGGACTTCCAAGAAGTCTTCTCCAGCACCACAATTCAAAGGCATCAATTCTGCACTCAGCCTTCTATATGGTTCAACTCTCACAACCATACATGACTACTGAAAAAACCATAGCTTTGACTAGATAGAGCTTTGCTGGCAAAGTGATATCTCTGCTTTTTAATATGCTGTCTAGGTTTTTCTTCCAAGGTGCAAGCATCTTTTAATTTCATGGCTGCAGTCACCACCTGCAGTGATTTTGAAGCCCAAGAAAATGAAATCTGCCACTGTTTCCACTTTTTCTCCTTTTATTTTTCATGAAGTGATGGGACTGGATGTCATGATCTTAGTTTTTNATTGGTCTAGTTCAGACCTCTATTCTCTCACCTATTGAGAAGTCATCTCTTAACTGGCATCTGAGGGTATTTTTTTACACCTAATATCATTATGTGAATAAAATATAGGAGCCATACAAAATCTCCCATGTAATTTTTAAGGTAATAGCCCAAGTAGTATTCTCTAGATTCCTCATATAAATAGCTCAATAGTATTTTCCCAGCACCCACTTTATGCCTTGCACCAGGCTGGGCTGAAGGATGCCAAGATCAAAACGACCCTTTCTTTCCCCCAAGAGTGTCACAAACTGACATTTATCTTCCCGACTCAGGGATGGAACCTGGGTCTCCTGCATCGCAGGCAGATTCTTTACTATCTGAGCCACCAAGGAAGACCAACTGGCATGTAAACACTTATAAAAACAAATGTATTTTACTGTGTCTTGTACTAACTGCAGTGGGACAATGCAGGAAGTAGTAAATACCCAATTCTCTCGGATTCATCCTCCATTCTGGTGCCAGAGGATCTTTCTAGATCCCATCTCCTACAGGATAAAGGCCGACCTCCCTAACCCCAGCTGGACTCCCCACAACCTGGACTTTCATCCCCTTCTTTGTCCCTCTTGCCCCTGCTCTTCAGCCAAACTAAATGCTTACGAAAGTTCCGGGTTTTGCCATGTTTCCAGGCCTTTGTATATGCTTGTCTGCCCCCTGCACCCCAGAAAGCCTTTCTCTTGTTTGTGGGTATGTCTGGTGAGTCACCTCCTCTATGAAACCTCCCCTGTTCTCTTAGGTTGGACAGTCACATCCTTCTGCTGTTGTCCCTTTATCCTTGAAACCAGGCTCTATTAAGGCACCTGCCACAACAAAATGTGTTAAAAAGCAAATGTGTTGTGCATTTGATAACAGCTTTATTGAGAGTATTCACATACTATATAATTTGCCCATTTAAAGTGCAAAACCGAATTGATTTTTTTATATTCACAGAATCATGCACCCATCACCACAATCAACTTTAAAGCACTTTAATGACATCAAAGAGAAACCCCACATCTCTAAGCCATCACCTCTCCTCTTATCCTTTCACCCCAGCTCCAGTAATTTCCCGTCTCTATTCTGTCTCTAAATTTGTCTCCTCTAGACATTTTGTGTCAGTGAAACCATATAATACGGTCTTTTGTGACTGAATTATTTCTCTTAGCATAATGTCTCCAAGGTTCATCCATATTGTAGCATGTAACAGAATTTCATTCCTGAATACTATTCTATTGTAAGAATATCCCACATTTTGTTTATCCATTCATCAGTTGATGGGCATCTGAGTTGTTACCACGTAGGAAAACAACTAGTTGTTTTAGTTGTCCTAGTTGCTGCTAGGAACATTTGTCTACAAGTGTTTGTGTAGACGTATACTTTCATTTCTCATGGGTATGTACCTGGGTGTGGAGTGCTGGATCATGTTAAAACTGTATGTTTCGCTGTTTGAGGCACTGCAAAGCTGTTTTCCACAGCAGCTGGATTATTTTATAATTCTACCAGCAGTTTGTGACTATTCTAATTTCTCCACATCATCACCAACACTCTTCATCATCTGTCTTTTCACTATAGCTATCCTAAAAGGTGTAAAGTGATAGTTCATTGTTGTTATGATTGTATTTTCCTAATGGCTAAAGATATTGAACATCTTGTCATGTGTTAACGGTCATCTACATAACATTTCTTTGGAGAAAATGTCAGTTCAAATTCTTTATTCGCTTCTTAATTGCGTTGTTTGCTTAATTGCTGTTGAGTTGTTGTTGCTATTGAGTTGCTAAGCTGTGTCCCAGTCTTTGCAATCCCATGGATTGTAGGACACCAGGCTTTCCTGTCCTTCACTATCTACCAGAGTTTGCACAAACTCACGTCCATTAGTTGATCATGCTATCTAACCATCTTATCCTATGCTTTCCCTTCTCCTTTTCCTTTCAATCATTCCCAGTATCAGTGTCTTTGCCAATGAGTTGGCTCTTTCCATCAGGTAGCCAAAGTATTGGAGCTTCAGCTTCAGCACCAGTCTTTCCAATGAATATTCAGGGTTGATTTCTTTTAGGATTGGCTAGTTTGGTCTCCATCCAGTTCAAGGGACTTCCAAGAAGTCTTCTCCAGCACCACAATTCAAAGGCATCAATTCTGCACTCAGCCTTCTATATGGTTCAACTCTCACAACCATACATGACTACTGAAAAAACCATAGCTTTGACTAGATAGAGCTTTGCTGGCAAAGTGATATCTCTGCTTTTTAATATGCTGTCTAGGTTTTTCTTCCAAGGTGCAAGCATCTTTTAATTTCATGGCTGCAGTCACCACCTGCAGTGATTTTGAAGCCCAAGAAAATGAAATCTGCCACTGTTTCCACTTTTTCTCCTTTTATTTTTCATGAAGTGATGGGACTGGATGTCATGATCTTAGTTTTTTGACTGCTGAGTTTTAAGCCAGCTTTTTCACTCTCCTCTTTCACCTTCATCAAGAGGCTCTTTAGTTCCTCTTCACTTTCTGCCATTAGAGTGGTATCATATGCATATCTGAGGTTGCTGATATTTCTCCCAGTAATCTTGATTCTAGCTTGTAAATCATTCAGCTAGGTCTTTTCCATGATGTACTCTGAATATAAGTTAAATAAGCAGGTTGACAATATATGACCTTGTTGTACTCTTCTCCCAATTTCTAACCAGTCTGTTGTTCTATGTAAGGTTCTAAAATGATGCTTCTTGACCTGCATACAGATTTCTCAGGGGACAGGGAAGGTGGTCTGGTATTCCTATCTCTTTAAGGATTTTCCACTGTATGTTGTGATCCACACTGTCTTCAGCATAGTCAATGAAGCAGAAGTAGATGTTTTTTTTCTGGAATTACCTTGTTTTCTCTATGATCCAATAAATGTTGACAATTTGATCTCTGGTTCCTCAGCCTCTTCGAAACCCAGCTTGTGCATCTGGAAGCTCTTGATTCATGTGCTGCTGAAGACTAGCTGGAAGGATTTTGAATATAACCTTGCTACTAATAGCCTGTGAAATGAGTACAATTGTACAGTAGTTTGAACATTTTTTGGCATTGTTCTTCTTTGGAATTGAAATGAAATTTGCTGACATAGTGAGTACAGCACTTTAACAGCATCATATTTTAGGGTTTTAAATAGCACAGCTGGAATTCTATCACCTCCACTAGCATTGTTCAGCATAATGCTTCCTAAGGCCCACTTGACTTCACACTCTGGGATGTCTGGCTCTAGATGAGTAAACACACCATCGTGGTTATTTGGTCATTAGATCTTTTTTTGTATGGTTCTTCTATGTATTCTTGCCACCTTCTTTTTAATCTCTTCTGGTTTTGTTTCTGTCCTTTATCGTGCCCATCTTTGCATAAATGTGCCTTTGATATCTCCCATTTTCTCGAAGAGATCTCTAGTCTTCCCCAGTCTATTGCCTTCGTCTATTTCTTTGCGGTGTTCACTTAAGAAGGTTTTATTATCTCTCCTTGCTTTTCTCTGGAACTCTGCATTCAATTGGGTGTATCTTTCCCTTTCTCCTTCGTCTTTCGCTTCTCTTCTTTTCTCAGCTATTTGTAAAACCTCCTGAGACAACTACTTTGCCTTCTGGCATTTCTTTTTCTTTGGGATGATTTTGGTCACTGTCTCCTGTATATGAACCTCTGTCCATAGTACTTCAGGCACTCTATCAGACCTAATCCCTTGAATCTATTTGTCACCTCCACTATATAATCATAACGGATTTGATTTAAGTCATACCTGAATGGCCTAGTGGTTTTCCCTACTTTTTTCAAGTTAAGCCTGGATTTTGCAATAAGGAGCACATGATCTGAGCCACAGTCAGCTCCAGGTCTTGATTTTGCTGACTGTATAGAGCTTCTCCATTTTTGGCTGTAAGACTATATTCAGTCTGATGTTGGTTTTGACCATCTGGTGATGTCTGTGTGTAGAGTCGCTTCATGTGTTGTTGGATATCTCTCTAGATGGTAATCCCTTATCAGGTATGTGATTTGCGAACATTTTCCCACATTCTGTGGGTTGTCTTTCTACTCTGTTGAGAGTGTTACTTTGATGCACAGAGTTTTGTTTTCTGTTTTTTTTTTTAATAGTTATTTATTTATTTACCTGTTTCAGGTCTTATTTGTGGCATGTGGGATCTAATTCCTTGACCAGGGATCGAATCAGGGTCCCTGCCCTGGAAGTTTAGACTCTTAGCCATTGAACCACCAGAGAAGTCCCCACAAAAGTTTTTAATTTTGACAGAAGCAGTTTATCTAATTTTCTTTTATTGGGTGTATTTGTGATGTCACATTGAAGATGCCAAAATTATGGAGATTTTCTGCTGTGTTTTCCTCTAAGAGTTTTATAGCTTTAGCTCTTATGTTTAGATTTTCAATCCACTTTAAGCTCTTTTCTTATGTGTCACAAAGTAAGCACTGGCCTATATTGAGCTATTTTTCTTTTTACTGTGGAGTTGTAAATCCATAGCATTTTATATGCTAGTCTTCTTTTTAAGTTTGTGATTTCCTTGAGGCAGAGATGGACTTCCTGATTTTGGCATCCTCAGGGCCCAACTTGGTGTTAAGCATAAAATAGATGTTGAAAAACTACTTATTGAATTGAGTTTACACAATATTTCTGCGGAGAACTACTCACTTTGTAAGAAAGTATATGGAATATTTTGCATTCCAGCTAGTATTCAGGGTCTGAAATAACTCGCATACTTTTATTGCCTTTTCTTCATGTTTTCAGTCTCTCTTGTTGAGTGAATTTCTCTTGCTGGTTTAATTCAAGCCTGAATTCTGCTGGTTTCTCCGTCTTCTTTTGGAAGCTTTTAATAGTCAATCCCCTTTTCTTTGCAATCCTCCTAAAACAGAATAAAGTGAGTAAGAGAGTATCCAAAGCAGGTGGGGTCAATCCCATGAGTACAGACAGGGTAACAGGCCCTTGACAACCTGGACTGTGAGCATGCTAAGTTGCTTCAGTCATCTCTGACTCTGTGACCCCGTGGACGGTAGCCCATCATGGTCCTCTGTCCAAGGGATTCTCTAGGCAAAAATACTGGAGTGGGTTACCATGCCCTCCTCCAGGGGATCTTCCCAATCCAGGGACTGAACCCAGGTTTCTTAAGCCTCCTGCACTGGCAGGCAAGATCTTTACCACTAGTGCCACCTGGGAAGCCTGACAACCTGGAGTACATCTTACCTAATGGATAGCCACTCCTATGCCCACACATATCCAATGTTACATGGTTTTTAAAATTTGGATGCTTATGAGAAGTTGCCAAACTTTTAAGTATTAGTAACTATTAAAAAAATACAGCAACATGATTTTTAAACAAACACCTCAGGAGGACTGAGTTTATATCTTTGATTCACATATATTAACTCATGTTAAATTACCCACTCTAGCTTGGGTTCCAGTCTTTAAAGTCTATTAAATTTCTTTTGCAAACAAAGTACTTATTGTGAAACTTGCCTTAGCTTGTCATTACTTATTATTTATACCATGCTGATTTAATCCCCGACTTTGACCAAACATAAAACATTGGATACCTACCCTGAGGAATTTCTGTCTTCCCTTGCACTTCAGGGAATTACTGGATTAGACAAAGAAATCGCAGACGGGTTATTAAATAGAGAAAAACAAACCTGCCCAAAGAAGCACTTTAAATATATAATCATGCCTTATACTCTGAGAAAAATCAGAACTTTTGACCTAGTTCTCTCAGTACAAATATTAAATTACATGATGAATGAAATCAAGGTTTACAAGTAAGTTGCTATATTTCTTTGAATGATTTCTAATGCTGTATAAAATGTTGCTGGTGGATAAATACCACTTGCAGTAAGCTGAAAATTTTCCTTGTTCAAGGAGTTCTGGTTCTCAGCTGAAAGTTCTCTGAATCGTGGTAAATCAAGCAGGAACTTAAAGGAGCTGCCAAGTAATTGTTTGTATGATAGGGGAGGAAAGCTCTTCTCTTCTTCCCTTCCAGGTGGCTAGTCTAGTAATTAAATGGACATAAAACAGATTAATGGGAGAACAACTAATTTAATTTTGTATGTACAGAAGTCCATGAAAATATGGGAATCAGTTCTAAAGAGGTGGACGAACCTGGAGCCTATTATACAAAGTGAAGTAAGTCAGAAAAAGAAAAACAAATATTGTATATTAAGGCATATATATGGACTCTAGAAAGATGGTGGTGATGAACCTGTTTGCAAGGCAGCAGTGGAGATGCAAATACAGAGAGCAGACTTGTGGACACAGCAGGGGAGGGAGAGGGTGGGAAGAATCAAGAGAGTAGTGTGGAAACAACACACCACCCTATGAAAAGTAGACACAGTGGGAATTTGCTGTGACTCAGGGAACTCAGACCAAGGCTCTGTGACAACCTAGAGGGGTGGGATGGGGTGAGAGGTGGGAAGGGAGTTCAGGAGGGAGTGGACATATGTATACCTGCGACTAATTCATGTTGATGTATTGCAGAAACCAATACAATACTGTAAAGCAATTATTCTTCAATTTAAAAGAAATAATTAAAAAAATACATGGGACTCAAGGAAGTCAAAGCAGATGGCTTTTATACCTTTTAGACAAGGAAACAATACTAACAATGCCCTCTACCCTCTTGGTATAGGGAGGGAACTTTTCACAGAGGAGATTTATCTCCTGCTTTCAAGGGGAAAAAGGAAGTTTGGAGTGTCCTTCTTGCAACAGCTCTTTCTCAAGTACCTTCAATTCAAAATCATCAATATTCCAAAGTGGTGTATCTTAGGGTGACATATTCTGAACCCCTGTAATGATTAGAAGCTTCTCAAATATAATATACTGAGAGATGTTCTGCATTTCTGACTCTTTCGTTGACTATGATGGCTATTCCATTTCTTCTAAGGGATTATTGCCCATAGTAGTAGATATAATGGTCATCTGAGTTAAATTCACCCATTCCAGTCCATTTTAGTTCGCTGATGCTTAAAAAGTCAGTGTTCACTCTTGCCATCCCCTGTTTGTTCACTTCCAATTTGCCTTGATTCATGGACCTAACATTCCAGGTTCCTATGCAATATTGCTCTTTACAGCAACAGACCTTGCTTCCATCACCAGTTATACCCACAGCTGGGTGTTATTTTTGCTTTGGCTCCATTCTTCATTCTTTCTGGAGTTATTTCTCCACTGATCTCCAGGAGCATATTGGGCACCTACAGACCTGGGGAGTTCATCTCTCAGTGTCCTATCTTTTTGCCTTTTCATACTGTTCATGGGGTTCTCAAGGCAAGAATACTGCAGTGGTTTGCCATTCCCTTCTCCAGCGGACCACATTTTGTTGGATGACAAATGACATTTTCTCACATGACCATAAGAAATGGAGTAACCATCATGGTAAACAAAAGAGTCAGAAATGCAGTACTTGGATGCAGTCTCAGAAACGACAGAATGATCTGTTTGTTTCCAAGGCAAACCATTCAATATTACGGTAATCCAAGTAGATGCCCCAACCAGTAATGCTGAAGAAGCTGAAGTTGAATAGTTCTGTGAAGACCTACAAGACCTTCTAGAACTAACACCCCAAAAAGATGTCCTTTTCATTATAGGGGACTGGAATGCGAAAGTAGGAAGTCAAGAAACACCTCAATTAACAGGCAAATTTGGCCTTGGAGTACAGAATGAAACAGGACAAAGGCTAATACAGTTTTGCCAAGAAAACACACTGGTCATAGCAAACACTCTTCCAACAACACAAGAGAAGATTCTACACAGGACATTACCAGATGGTCAACACCAAAATCAGATAGATTATATTCTTTGCAACCAAAGATGGAGAAGCTTTATACACTTAGCAAAAACAAGACTGGGAGCTGACTATGGCTCAAATCATGAACTCCTTATTACCAAATTCAGACTTAAATTGAAGAAAGTGGGGGAAACCACTAGACCATTCANATCCTAAAAGATGATGCTGTGAAAGTGCTGCACTCAATATGCCAGCAAATTTGGAAAACTCAGCAGTGGCCACAGGACAGGAAAAGGTCAGTTTTTATTTCAATCCCAAAGAAAGGCAATGCCAAAGAGTGCTCAAACTACCACACAATTGCACTCATCTCACATGTTAGCAAAGTAATCCTCAAAATTCTCCAAGCCAGACTTCAGCAATACACGAACTGTGAACTTCCAGATGTTTAAGCTGGTTTTAGAAAAGGCAGAGGAACCAGGGATCAAATTGCCAAAATCCGATGGATCATCGAAAAAGCCAGACAGTTCCAGAAAAACATCTATTTCTGCTTTATTGACTATGCCAAAGCCTTTGACTGTGTGGATCACAGTAAACTATGGAAAATTCTGAAAGAGATGGGGATACCAGACCACCTGACCTGTCTCTTGAGAAATTTGTATGCAGGTTAGGAAGCAACAGTTAGAATTGGACATGGAACAACAGACTGGTTCCAAATAGGAAAAGGAGTACGTCAAGGCTGTATATTGTCACTCTGTTTATTTAACTTCTATGCAGAGTACATCATGAGAAATGCTGGGCTGGAGGAAGCACAGGCTGGAATCAAGATTGCCAGGAGAAATATCAATAACCTCAGATATGCAGATGACACCACCCTTATGGCACAAAGTGAAGAAGAACTAAAGAGCCTCTTGATGAAAGTGAAAGAGGAGAGTGAAAGAGTTGGCTTAAAGCTCAACATTCAGAAAACAAAGATCATGGCATCCAGTCCCATCACTTCAAGGCAAGTAGATGAAGAAACAATGGAAACATTGGCAGACTTTATTTTGGGGGGGCTTCAAAATCACTGCACATGGTGATTGCAGCCATTAAATTAAAAGATGCTTACTCCTTGGAAGAAAATTTATTACCATCCTAGATAGCATATTAAAAAGCAGAGACATTACTTTGCCAGCAAAGTTTCGTCTAGTCAAAGTTATGGTTTTTCCAGTATTCACATATGGATGTGAGAGTTGGATATAAAGAAAGCTGAGTGACAAAGAATTTATGCTCTTGAACTGTGGTGTTGGAAAAGACTCTTGAGAGTCCCTTTGACTGCACAGAGATCCAAGGAATCCATCATAACGGAAATCAGTCTTGAATATTCATTGGAAAGACTATGTTGAAGCTAACTCCAATACTTTGGCCACCTGATGCAAAGCACTGACTCATTTGAATGGACCCTGATGCTGGGCGAGATTGAAGGCAGGAGGAGAAGGGGTCAACAGAGGATGAGATGGTTGGATGGCATCACTGACTCAATGGGCATGAGTTTGAGTAACCTCTGGGAGTTTGTGATGGATGGGGAGGCCTGGAGTGCTACAGTCCATTGGGTCAGACACGACTGAGCGAGTGAACTGAACTGAACTTATAGATGTACCCTTGAGTCTGCGCTTATTCTTTTCTGTTTCCTCTCCTCCATCTCAATAAATTTTTACCCAATATTCAGATCAAAACCTTTCTCTTCTTGCCTCAAACTTATACCCATTCATCATCACTCAAATGTCCCAAACCATTCAAACATGCTGAATGTGTGCATTTGGAGCCAGCATTGGCATCGGAGCCTTCAGGTTCACCTGGGATCACTGATGTCTTTGGATCTTTGAACTGGCTTTGGTGTGGGTTGGGAGCCACATCTAGGCATCAATGAGTTCAGAAGCTAAGGCGAAAGGACAGGTGTCAATAAATACCAGACAGCAAACACTGATAGCGTGATGCTGACAGATGGGTGCACACAGACAAGAGCTCACAGCTCATTTCTGGAACACTGAATGAAGACAGAAGAGCGTTGATGGAGGAAATAGCAAAGGAAACCACAGCCCAGAGGAAACCACAGCTAGATGATGAGCCACAGCTGGGGGTGGGGACGAGAAACGTGGAATAGACTGCTCTGCCTGTAGAATTTGGAACGGGCCCAGGGCTTGACACTCAGGGGCAAGAGAGAAGAATGGGGCTGAAAACCAAGCACTGTCTGAAGATCTGTGTACAGGATGGTCAGCATTCCTCTGCCCCATCCCAGTCTGTGCAGAGAGCTGCCAGGACTCTCTGCCCTGGGCACAGAGGAATGCGCCCAGTTATGGAAGGAATTGGGCAGCTGGTGTGCAGACCCAGAGTACAGCCTACTCCTGCTGGAATGTGGCTGTAGAGGAGAGGGGAGCAGAGCCCTAACTTAGCCTCAGGTGCTTCTCTGCCCAATCCTGCTGAGGACAGTTCAAGGCAGCAGTCCCTGCTCCAGTCCTGAAGTTTACATCAGCCTTTAGGGACTCACTGGAGATGAGAGAAAACTTGTAGCGTGAAAGAAAGCAACCAGGATTCTAAAGAGAGACAGAAACTTATCTCAGAAGAAGCAGGGGAAATTTCAGAGAACAAGAGGGTATAAAACACAGAATGTAACAGAAAACCTCTTTGATCAATATCCTTGAGCTTTCTTGGTAGTTCAGGCAGGAAAGAATCCCCCTACAAGGCAGGATACCTGGGTTTGATCCCTGGGTTAGGAAGATCTTCTAGAGAAGGGAATGGCTACCCACTCCAGTTTTCTTGCCTAAAGAATCCCACATACAGAAAAGCTTAGAGGGCTACAGTCAATGGAGTCAAAAAGAGTCAGACAGGGCAGCTATTAAGCATGGTTAGCATCCTCAGAGATGTTTTAGAAAATATTGCATCCATAGAACAAAAGAATGGCACAATGAGAAATGAGTCGTGAACATACCCACAACAAAAGCCTCTGGGGTTATGTTTCTCAAAATATAAAGTAATTAACATAGATGGAAAATAATGTTTAGGACATTTCAGAGACCACAGAGAGAAAGAGGAGACAGAAAATATGACAGAAACAGTCAGATGATTAAACCAGGGTTAATCCAGATAGAGTGCCTAACTATTAGGAAATCCAGAGAGAGAGAGAAACATGCAGAAACAGAGAGGGAGAAAAATAGAGAGGGAGACAGACAGAAAGAGAAGAAAGAGGATGGAGAGAAGGAGGAGGAGGAAAAGAGGAGGGGAGAGAAGGAAAGAAGGACATAAAGTGAAGGTTAGAAAATTATCAAACAGTTGAAACATTTCCAAGAGCTGAGGAAAGACACAGTCTTGAGACTGAAAGCGGCATTGAGGATAACACCACTTTGAAGAGTGACTTGAATTACAAGTTACTTGAATTACTCCAGTAATTCCTGGAGCTGACTGTTCCCCCACCCAGTAATTTCCCTTTTGAGTCTGTCTTCCTGTGCAGAGCTTCCATACCCTAGCATACGACGTGCCCCAAGTTGAATGCAGATGTATGGGGTTTGGGTATGTTCTGAGGTGTCCCCTGATGGCTGAGCCAGGGCAGGGGCAGTCAGGATTGCTGTCATCAGCACGTCCTGCAGGAGCGGTGCCATCCTGTGCTGATTCCAATCTGCCGCACCAGTAGGGCTATGTCCGGCGTGTGATGTGACGTGGGAAGGTTGGGAAGCTTTGGCTCAACATAGAACATACAGGGAGCTAATGTGGTGATGTTTGTGGAAGCAAAATAAATGGGAATAGCCTAAATATCTATCAATGGAAAAGAGGACTAAAAACTAATGTATTTGCTGTGCAAACTATTATATATAGGATAGATAAACAACCGGGTCCTACTGTATAACACAAGAACCTTATTCAATGTCCTTCGATAAACCATAATGGAAAAGAATGTGAAAAAGAATATATATGTGTATATATATGTGTGTGTGTGTGATATATATATATATGTATATACTTTCCTGAACACCAGAAACTAACACATTATAAATCAACTATACTTCAATAAAATAAATTTTTTAAAAAGTAACACACTGATCATACAAAGAACATCACACAATATAAAAACTTGCACTGAACTACACGTATCTGCATGATCAAGTCTGAAAACAAAATGAACAAACAAGTTGCAAATCATTTATATAATTTCTGCAATACCACTGATACAAGATTAAAAACATAACAAATAAAAATAAATAAAAACACAAGAGTAGGCTGCGTGTATAAAGACAAGTTTTCTAAAAATGGAATCTATTAAAAGAATCTGTGATGTCAAAAAGTTAGAAGATTGCACTGAGATGAAAGGAAAAAAATACATGTAAAGATTTATGATTTGGAAGTAAACAGCATTTGATGTGTCCCTTCAAAGTAAAAAAACGAAAGCAACAACTGTAAAGTAGTTGACAAAGTACACAATGATAATAGTAAAGGGGATGGGGAGAAGTGGTTGTGAAACAGGTAGAAATTAAAAAAAGAAGCACAATGCAACAAGGAAAGAATGCAATGTGAGGGGCAAGCCTGAGTCACAAGGCTAGAATGCAGCAAAAAACATTTAACTCTGGGACTGAATCAATATTACACTTTTTAGAACTACTATATGACACAGCAATCCCACTCTTAGGCATATACTCAGAGAGAACCAAAATTCAAAAATATATGCACTCCATGTTCACTGCAACACCACTGACAATAGCCAGGACATGGAAGCAACTTAAACGTCCATCAGCAGAGGTATGGGTAGGCGACTTTCCCAGCAATCCAGTGATTAAGATTCCACCTTCCATTTCAGAGGATGAGCGTTTTTTATTCCTGATGGGGGAACTAAGATTCCACATGCCTTGAAGTACAGCCAAAAAAAAAAATCAAACAATCAAAAATCCCAGAGAAATGGATAAAGACGTTGTGGTACATGTAGACAGTGGCATATTATTCAGCCGTAAAAAAGAGGAAGATAATGCCTTTTGCAGAGACACACTTCTTAGGTGGCGCTAGTGGTAAAGAGGGGACGTGAGACATGCAGGTTCTATTCCCGAGTTGGGAAGATCCCCTGGAGAAGGAAATGGTAACACACTCCAGTGTTCTTGTCTAGAGAATTCCATGAACAGAGGAGCCTGGCGAGCTATAGCCCATGGAGTCAAAAAGAGCTGGATATAACTGAAGCAGCTTAGCATGCACAGGGATTGCCATACTGAGTGAACTAAATCAGGCAAAGACAAATATATGATATCACTTATATATGGAATCTGAAAAAGAGGATACAAATGAACTTATCTACAAAATAAATAGAGTCACAGATACAGAAAACAAATTTACCAGGGGATTGGGGGGAAGGTGTAAATTAGGAGATTGGGATTGACATATACATGCTACAATATAAAACAGACAATTAATAAGAACTTACCGTATAACACAGGGAGCTCTGTTCAGTGCCCTGTGATGGCCTATATGTGAAAAAAAAATCTAAAAAATGAGTGCAGATATATATATATATATATAAAAGATAAATTCACTTGGCTGTGCCCCTGAAACTAACACAACATTGTAAATTAACTATACTCCAGTCAATTTAAAAAAGAAAAAAAATCACACTTTTAAATATAATAATTTTAGAATAAGGTTTAGAATCTGGTTAAGTTAACCATCTTTCAATATCCTCTTTTTAACATTGAAAAATATTTTCATATTTTATCCTTTTTGAAGAAAAAACTTACTAAGATATGACAAAAATGCCACTGTAATTTTATATAAACAAACTATTAATTATTAAACTTGAAGATAACTTTTTTAAAGCTTTCTGGACTGTAGTTAATGATTTTTTTTTTTAAACTACCAATTTGGGACTTCTCTGATAGCTCAGTTGGTGAAGAATCTGCCTGCAATGTGGGAGACCTGTGTTCGATCTCTGGGCTGGGAAGATCCCCCGGAGAAGGGATAGGTTTTGCACTCTAGTATTCTGGCCTGCAGAATGGCCTGGATCACAAAGAGTGGGACACTGAGTGACTTTCACTTTCACTTTCAAGACTGGAGACAGACTTTGTTGTGATGTTTGGTGATGCCCTTCCCCACCATTGGAGGGTATGAGTCTCCGTTATTTTATATCTTGGAGATGTAACTTTGTTGACAAAATTATAAGCACTTTAGATGTAGGAAAGAAAAAGCATCCTACAGAGAGAGTAAATAAGCTAATGGACATATTACATATTAATAAATAAGCAGAACAGGATGCTGGTAAAAAAAAAAAATTCTTAGAAGCTCAAGAATGAAAACTATCCATTCATTCCTTCCACAAATCTGGATGAATACAGGACTAAGATGCCAGGAACACACGTGCCCAGACAAGCTCCTATCCCAGTAGAAGGGCCAAATAAAGTTATGATTGGTATCAAACAATATCAGTATTGAGACTGAAAAGACAGAGTTTTGTCTGTAGCTGTAGGAATCACATCAGCAGACACAGATCCAGGTAAAACCAAAAGAGTGGTCTGGGGAAGAGAGAAAAGCTACAAGGTTGTTAAAAGTTCTCTTGCCAGACTTATAACTGGGACTTCCCTGGTGGTCTAGTGGTTAAGAATTCACCTGCCAATGTAGGGGAATCAGGTTTGATCCCTGATCTAAGAAGATTCCACATACCACAAGGCAAATAAGCCCATGAGCCACAGCTTCTGAGCCTATGCTCTAAAACGCATGATCTGCAACTACGGAGCCTCAACACCACACCTACTAAAGCCCGCATGACCTAGAGCCTCTGCTCCACAACAAGAGACTGCCACTGCAACAAGAAGACTATCCACTGTAATTAGAGTAGCCTCCATTCTCTGCAACTGGAGAAAGCCCACGTACAGTAAGAAGACCCAGTGCAGCCAAAAACCAATCAATCAATAAAATTTTAAAAGATTGACAGTTGGATCTGATGCAAAAGGGAGACATTTGTCAATTTTTTTCCCCTTCTTTTTCTTCTTCCATTTTCCATTTTTCCTATCCATTACAGGATATTGAATATAGCTCCTGTTCTATACAGTAGAACCTTGTTGTTTATTTTATATATAGTATTTTGCAACGGCTAATTCCAAACCCCTAATTTATCTCTCTTGCCCACCTTTCCCCCTGGGTAACCATAAGTTTGTTTTCTGTCTGTGAGTCTATTTCTGTTTCACAAATAAGTTCATTCATACCATTTTTTTTTAGATTTCACATGTAAGTGATATCATGTGGTTTTTGTGTTTCTGATTTACTTCATTTACTATGATAATCTCTAGGTCTATCCATGTTGCTGCAAATGGCATTACTTCATTCTTTTGATGGCTGATAGTATTCCATTGTGTATATATACCACTATTCTTTACCCATTTACCTGTTGTTGGACATTTAGGTTGCTTATATATCTGGGCTATTATGGGAAGTATTTGTTTTTAAGACATAGGATATCACAAGTTATTTAGGGTAAGGGTCCCATAGATATCTTGGGTTTCTAGAACACTACATTTCTACAACACAGTTGATCTGGACGCTTATATTAAGATAACAAGTGGTTAACAGTTCAGACTCCATCTGGGCTGAGACATGCATAAGTCCCACCATGTCAGTGGACTCCTATTTCCATTTTAGAATGCTCTCTTAACAGCACTGACTCGATTTTTATTTTCCTTTTACACCAGAAACTGGAATGTAGAGAGAGCCCCAGGGGAGATGTGGCCCAGCCTAGGCATCAGGAAGAGTTAGTTGCCTTGACAAAGTGATGAGTACGTTGAGAGCTATAGGATCAAGAGAGCTAGCATGGTAAAGAAGAACAAAAGAAATCCAGCCAGGGCTCTGTAACAACCTAGAGGGGTGGGATGGGGGGGAGGGGACATACGTATACCCATGGCTGATTCATGTTGATGTGTGGCAGAAACCAACACAATACTGTAAAGCAATTATCCTTCAATTAAAAACAATTTTTTTTTTAAAAAAAAAAGAACATTCAGATATAGAGTCGAGTGAGAAGTATTGACTAAAATGAGAAATCTGTGACTGAAGTCTTCACTGGTGGTCCAGTGGTTAAGATTCTGAATTTCCACTGCAGGCAGTGCAGGTGTGATCCCTGGTCAGGGAAGTTCCACTTGCTTCGTGGTACAGCCAAAAAAAAAGGAAAGAAATGGAGCTTCCCCTGTTTTCTAGTGTTTGAGAATCTGCTTGCCAATCCATAGGACACAGGTTTGATCCCTGGTCTGGGAAGATCCCACGTGCCTCTGAGCAACTAAGCTGATGTATCACAACTACTAAGCTTGAGCATACAACTACTAAAACCCCAGCACCTAGAGCCCATGCTCCACAACAGGAGATGCCACCGTAATGAGAAGCCAGCATACCACAACAAGGGGTAGCAGTTGCTTGCTGCAACTAGAAAAAGCCTGCACAGCCACAAAGACCCAGTGCAGCCCCAAAGAAATAAATAATAATATTTTTTAAAAAAAGAAAGAAAGAAATTTGTGATAACAAATAGTGACATTGCCACTCAAGAATTACCAATGCCATTTCTACACATAAAAGGGATTTGTTCATAGGGTCCTGAGAACATGATATGAACTGAGTTTCATCTTCATAGAAAACAATCGGGTAGATTACACAGCTCTGAAGTAGAAACATATTCTACTATGTTCTATCTAAGATTGGCAATTACATAAACACGGTATTCAGCTGCTTTTGTATAGCTATGTAGTTTTGTGCAAGATAAATGCCTTATATCTCAATATATTGATTGATTTTTTTAAATTAATTTTTATTTTTTTAGTTGATTGATTTTTGTATCTTATAAAAATATTTTTGCCCTGAGGGTATTTTAGATTCCTTCCCCCCCCCCCCCAGAATTTAGGATGTCGCATATGGTGGGGGGAAGGGTACAACTGGGAGCCTTTAACCACAAAGTAGAAATTTCATGATGTTCTATATTTGAATGTGTAATTTCATTAGTGTTGTATTCCTTTTTTTTCTTTTTTGCTGTTTGCAGTTACTACTTCAGAGTTCAAACTACAAATTTTACTTTGAAGATTTTATAAAAATAAAATTGCCTACTTTAATTCACAACATTGAATTTTCAAAAAAAAAAAAATGTACCATGATTGAGGTTCCTAGCCAGTGTAATAGGGAGAAAAAAACTAGAAAGTTGAACAATGGAATAATGCTTGTCTTAACAAAATTCAAAATGATCAATGTAAACCTAGTGGAAGTAGTAGGAGAGTTCCATTAGGTGTGCAGATACAGTTCCTACAACAATAATCACTCATCCTGAAACTAAGCAGGACCCCGAAGGGCCCTTCTGGGTACAAGCCCCTTCTTATTTGCAGAAAAAGCTTCAGTACCCTATCCTTTCCCCAATTTCCAAAGAGCAGACTCCAACAGTTAATGATTACAGAAGTGAGAAATGAAGAAACAAAGGAAAAGCAGTCAAGCAAGAAGAGTTACTAAACATGAACAATAGTCACTCCTAGTTTCTGCTGAAGGGATAGATAACAATCTGATGCATATCTTTGCATGGTTTTACAGAAACTAGATTCCCTTGTCTAGAAACCACAAGCACACAGACCCCAGACTGATTGGAATCAGAAGGTTGAGAATTGAGATTCCTGAAATATCACCCTGCGACAGTATGGAAAGGCAAAATGATAGGATACTGAAAGAGGAACTCCCCAGGTCAGTTGGTGCCCAATATGCTACTGGAGATCAGTGGCGAATCAACTCCAGAAAGAATGAAGGGATGGAGCCAAAGCAAAAACAATACCCAGCTGTGGATGTCACTGGTGATAGAAGCAAGGTCCAATGATGTAAGGAGCAATATTGCATAGGAACCTGGAATGTCAGGTCCATGAATCAAGGCAAATTGGAAGTGGTCAAACAAGAGATGGCAAGAGTGAATGTCAACATTCTAGGAATCAGTGAACTAAAATGGACTGGAATGGGTGAATTTAACTCAGATGACCATTATATCTACTACTATGGGTAGGAATCCCTCAGAAGAAATGGAGTAGCCATCATGGTCAACAAAAGAGTCTGAAATGCAGTACTTGGATGCAATCTCAGAAACAACAGAATGATCTCTGTTCGTTTCCAAGGCAAACCATTCAATATCATGGTAATCCAAGTCTATGTCCCAACCAGTAATGCTTTACTATATGACAGGAGAGCAAATGCAAGTTCGGTTTGGTAACAGTTTTTTCACATAGGAGAACATCTTAGCAAGGAACATCTTGTTAGAAATGTAATGCCAAACAATGCCAACAAAAACTATAAAAATATTTACCAACCTTAGTCCGCANAATCCAAGTCTATGTCCCAACCAGTAATGCTTTACTATATGACAGGAGAGCAAATGCAAGTTCGGTTTGGTAACAGTTTTTTCACATAGGAGAACATCTTAGCAAGGAACATCTTGTTAGAAATGTAATGCCAAACAATGCCAACAAAAACTATAAAAATATTTACCAACCTTAGTCCGCAAATTCAACCAAGTACTAGAAGAAACCAAGGAGGAATATTTTTGACTGTTAGATGGGAAAGTGAAACCAACAGAACCCTGTGGGTCTCCTGGGTATGAATCCTTTCTGTGTCCCCTATCTCTTGTTTGTAGACAATAAGCTTCATTCAGGGCTACCCTGGTGGCTCAGTGGTAAAGAGTCAGAAATGTAGGAGATGTGGGTTTGATCCCTGGGTTGGGAAGATTTCCTAGAGAAGGAAATATCAACCCACTCCAGTGTTCTTATCTTAGAAATCCCATGGACAGAGAAGCCTGGCAGGCTATAGTTCATGGGGTCACAAAAGAATCAGACATGACTGGGCGACTAAACAACAACAGCAAGCTTCATTCAGCCTTCAGGACCTTCCCTGAGCTCCAGAGGGCTGATTCAAACCACTGCTAACCAGGGAAAGCAGGAAATGCAGAACAAGGGAGGAGCAGTTAAGAAATAATAGTACAGCCTCGGGGCTGGGTCCTGGCTCCTCTTGAAGAAATATGTATAATAATAACTTTGAAATCTTCTGCAGGAACTAAGCCCCCACTCAGGATGGTAACTTCAAGCTGAGCTCAAGATTCCTGAAGCACCATCCTGGTACTTTACCACCAGTCAATGAAAAGAAAATCACACCCTGCAGCCCTCACCTTAAATTTTGCCTTAAAAAACTTCTTACTTAAAGCCTAAGGAGTTCAGGATTTTCGACATGAGCACACACTCTCCTTGCTTGTCCTGGCAATAAACCTTTTCCTGCTCTATACCTGTCTCTCCTCTCTGTGCATGATGTACAAGAACTTGTCTTCAATAACAAAAGTATTCCTGTTGGATCTGTTTCTTTAACTTGATTTTCATTGTTTTTGTTATTATAATCATACATAATGGCCTGCCGGAAAGGCCCCTGCCCCTCTGCCTGGCTGTTAAACTAAAGTGCTGTTGTTCAGCTCACAGAGAAATAATTTGATCCTGCCCACCTGTGGATGGCTGTAAGACAGAAGAGATTAACACATTCCTTCCCAGAGATGTTTTGCAAGACTGATGGCCCTTTTTACTTTACTTCCTTATTGCCTATCCCTCTCTCTACTCTGCCTTTTGACTTTAGTTCTTCACCACTTCTCTCTCTGGTTCTATAAAAGAATCTGGCATCCAGACTCAGACAAAATGGTTATTTTGAGACACTAGTCTGTCATCTTCTCGGTCAGCCAACTTTCCAAATAAAGTCGTATTCCTTGTCTCAACACCTCACGTCTTGGTTAATTGGCCTGCTGTACAGTGAGCAGAGTGAGCTTAGACTCAGTAACATTATGGATCAAATATTATGTTTCCCCAAAATTCATATGCTGAAATCCTAACCCTCAATATGATGACGTTTGGAGGTGGGGCTTTTGAGAGGTGATTCCATCATGAATACAATTTGTGCCTTATAAAAAAAGGCATCAGAGAGTTGCCTCACTCCTGCCAGGTGCGGGACACAGTGTGAAGACCAGAAAGTGTGCTTTCTCTAGACCCTGAATCAGATCCTATAGAGGGCAAGAAATAAATTTGTTTCTTGTAAGCCACCCAGTGAATGGTATTTTATCAATCCAAATGGGCTGAGACAAAGTACTTACTAATGAAGATATGAAGTGCCAAAGTCGTAAAGAAAATATCACTAAATACATGGATTTGGCTGCATTAAAATTTAAACTTCAATACAGCAAGACACCATAAAAAAGTAAATAATGTACAAAATTTTTTTTAACATAAAAAGAAAATTACAACAACCCAGTAGGGGTGAAATGCATAAAAGATATCAGTAGACTAGTTAGATAATGAAAAACACAAATGGTTAAAAAAAATATCAGAGAAAAGAAAATTAAAACAGTGAGATATCATTTAGGCTAATTAGATGAGCCTAAGTGAGAAGAAAAGTTAAATTTTTGCTAAACCTTTGAGAGCAGGTTCTTATCTCATGGAATGTGGCCTTTNAAGGCTTTCTTATCTGTTCTTGCTATTCTTTGGAACTCTGCATTCAGATGCTTATATCTTTCCTTTTCTCCTTTGGTTTTCACCTCTCTTCTTTTCACAGCTATTTGTAAGGCCTCCCCAGACAGCCATTTTGCTTTTTTTGCATTTCTTTTCCATGGGGATGGTCTTCGCAGAGCACTCCCCAAATCTTTCTGCAAACATGTGAAAGAGTTCTGAAAAATGTGAGTATGTGAAGAGAAGGCCAGAGAAACATCACCAGAGGGGATCAGGGGAACAATTCCCACTCACACAGTCCAGGAATAATTCCTGTTCCACCAGCCAGACTGGAAAGACTCCCAATAAACAGGGTATTGAAAAAAGTAGTCAATAGTGTATTGTCTTAGGAGTAGGGACAAATTAGCCTTAGAGTAAAAATCAAGTCTCAGAAATATCAAACTATTTCCAAGTACTTACAGTACGTATCAGAATAAAGGCTAGTAACATTTAAAGGAATGATAAAAAGAATTCCTACACTCAAGAGTATATTTGACAAATCTATCATACAATTAAAAATTTACTAAATAGGCAAAGATCTAGGAAACTATAACTCATGATTAGTAGAAAAATAAATTGATACAGTTCCAGAAATGTCACCAGTGATTGAATTAGTAGAAAAGAATGTTAAAATAGCTACTATGAATGTTTTTCAAATGTTTAAGAAAGCAGAGAAAATTATATGTATAGAAGAGTTATTGGAACATATGAAGAAAAAAATAGACCCATATAATAGAAAGAACTTCAAGAAATGGAATGTGATGCCTGAGATGAGGGGACATAGGTATTCCTATGGCTGATTCATGTTGAGATTTGACAGAAAACAGCAAAATTCTGTAAAGCAATTATCCTTCAATTAAAAAATAAGCAAATTTTAAAAATAAGAAAATTACAGTGGATGGAATTAATAGCATCTTAGACAATGTCCAAGAAAGGATAAGTGAACTTGAAGACCTAGTAGTAGAAATCATCTGAAATGAAAGACTATCAGTGAACTGTGAGACAACATAAATGACAGTATTTTGGGAACTTGAGTCTTAGGGAGGGGATTTGATGAAAATCATAAACCTACAGCTTAAACAAACAAATAAGAACAGAAATTAAACTCAACAACACCAAACAGAAGGATCATGAAGAAAATTACTCCAAGTTATATCATAATAAAACTGCTTAAAGTGATTGAGGAGGAAAAATCTCCCTGGCATCTGGAAAACAAAGGGCACATTAACAACAAAGAGATGAGGATGGCAGCGGGGTGGGGGTGTGGCCAGCGAGCCTAGGATCCTCTGCCTGTAATGTTGGTATGTCTCTCATTTGTCCTCCTGGGCCCAGATCACAGGCCAGCTCCTGTGAGAGACAGGAAGGGATGCTGCAACTCTTGATTTTTAGGGTCTGTTTTACTGATGTGTCAGGTGAGGTAAGATACCCCTCTCCCCTCAGTATGTATCTGTCTCTCCAAACCATCTTTGTAGTTAGAAGGGGTAGAGGAATAAAGACTTGCCCTAGCTGGATCTATGAAACACACTGACAACAGGCACAGTAACCAGAACAAAAAGTATGTAAATTAATCTATTATTAAAAAAATATTTATTTATTTGGCTGTGCCAGGTCCTAGTTGCAGTACTCGGGGTCTTTGATTTTCATGAGATATGCATGCCAATTCTTAATTGTATCATGTATCTGTTTCCCTGACCCAAGATCAAATCTGGGCTCCCTGCATTGGGAACATAGAGTCTTAGCCACTAGGGCACCAGGGAAGTCCCCCAGATAATTTATTTTTAACATCACAAGATTGGAGGAGTCACAGGGAGAAAAAAGTGAATACCCCAAATGGTGATGAGAGTTGAGATCTTATATACTATCTTCGGANGTCTTTGATTTTCATGAGATATGCATGCCAATTCTTAATTGTATCATGTATCTGTTTCCCTGACCCAAGATCAAATCTGGGCTCCCTGCATTGGGAACATAGAGTCTTAGCCACTAGGGCACCAGGGAAGTCCCCCAGATAATTTATTTTTAACATCACAAGATTGGAGGAGTCACAGGGAGAAAAAAGTGAATACCCCAAATGGTGATGAGAGTTGAGATCTTATATACTATCTTCGGAGAAGGCAGTGGCACCCCACTCCAGCACTCTTGCCTGGAGAATCCCGTGGACAGAGGAGCCTGGTGGGCTGCAGTCCATGGGGTCGCTAAGAGTCGGACACAACTGAGCAACTTCACTTTCACTTTTCACTTTCGTTCATTGGAGAAGGAAATGACAACCCACTCCTGTGTTCTTTCCTGGAGAATCCCAGGGACAGCCGAGCCTGGTGGGTTGCTGTCTATAGTGTCGCACAGAGTCGGACACGACTGAAGCGACTTAGCAGCAGTAGCAGCAGCATACTGTCTTCATATGGGAAGGGAAAAGGATATGAACGTTTTAGGGGAGAGTAAATTATTTTAAAACAACAAATACAAAAAAAAAAAAAAAGAATCAAACAGATGAATTACGGTCATTTGTCTGAGTGTGGTGGTGACTTCCAGTCTTTTCTCCTATGATAAAAATTAATCTTCCCTGCTGGGTGAAAAACTCCTGGGAAGGAATTAATGGTAACTGAGTTCTTTAGGAGGATTTGTCTTTAGGCAGATAAGCACTTGCTTTGTTCAAGTGCCTTCAGATCAAAATAATCAATATACCAAAGAAGCATATTTTGGGGTGGTGTTCCTGAATTCCTTCAAAGGACCCGGGAATTTGTGGATACAGAGTTAGACAGACTCCAAGTAACATCACTTAAATATCTAAAGAGTCACAAAAGACAAAGATTAAAAAAAAATAAAAACCCTCGAAAGGATGTTAAAAACCATCTTAAGGGGGAAGCTGCCAATCTTAAGATAAGAGAATTACATAATATACAACTTGACTGATCAAAACATGGGCTGGGAGATCCTTCGGCACAGAAATATGTCCCTCATTTTGAGAAGGATCATCTGGATTTTCTGGAGCTGAGAGAATAATCTTGCTTGGGATGGTTACTTCATGCCATTCAGGTGGGATCACATTCTTGTGTCTTTACAGTGTCAATATGTCTTAGTCCAAGGGCTTCCCTAGTGGCTCAGATGGTAAAGAATCTGCCTGCAATGCAGGAGACCCCAGCTTAATCCCTGGGTCAGGAAGGTCCCCTGGAGAAGAGAATGGCTACCCAATCCAATGTTCTTCCTTGGAGAATTCCATGGACAAAGAAGCCTAGTGGGCAGGCATGCATGAATTCCATGGACTTGCAAAGAGTCTAACACAGTTGAGGAAGATTTAAAAATACTAGTATTTAAAATACTATATATAAAATAGATAAATAATAAGGACATACTATTTAGCAGAGGGAATTCTACTCCATACTCTGTAATGACCCATATAGGAAAAGAATCTAATAAAGAGTGGATATATGTATATAAATAACTGACTCACTCTGCTGTACAGTAGAAAACATAACATTGTAAATAAACTATATGCTAATAAAAATCAATTTTAAAAAACGTTAAAAGTATGTGTAGACCAGATTCATAAATCAAGAATATACTGTTAATATTTTTGTGCATATTTAGTATTTTATATATTTTTGAAGCTTAGGAGATTTAGGGCCCAACAATCTTGTAATTTCAGTTTAAAATGTGTAATTAAATAACTGATTAGACTATTTTTAATTTTTAAAGAAAATCCTAAACTTTATAAACATTATTACCATGTGAAAGAACTTATAATTTATGAATCTATGAAGATTGATGACTACTTGAGAAAATTTTGTTAATCAAACAACTAAAGAACTTATAAAGGAAATCAAAATTTTGCTTTTCTTGAATTGATGAATAGTTGATGGAAATGAAGCATATTGTTAAATGCTTAAGGAGACAGGTTATATAAAAGCATATCATTAAAGTTGATTTAAAGATTGGTTAGATTTTGGAATAAAATAATATGAATTATGTTTGCTTAAAGAACTAGGTTTTTACAACTTTAGAATTCACTAATATTAAATTTATAACTTTGATAAACCAAGTCAGTTCAGTCAGTTCAGTTGCTCAGTCATGTCCAATTCTTTTCGACTCCATGGACTGCAGCAGGCCAGCCTTCCCTGGCCATCACCAACCCCTGGAGCTTGCTCAAACTCACGTCCATCAAGTCGGTGATGCCATCCAACCATCTCATCCTCTATCGTCCCTTCTCATCCTGCCTTCAATCTTTCCCAGCATCAGGGTCTTTTCCAATGACTCACTTCTTTGCATTAGGTGGCCAAAGTATTGGAGTTTCAGCTTCAGCATCAGTTCTTCCAATGAATATTCAGGACTTATCTCCTTTAGGATTGACTGGTTTGATCTCTTTGTAGTCCAAGTGTCTTCTCCAACACCACAGTTCAAAACCATTAGTTCTTTGGTCCTCAGCTTTCTTTATGGTCCAATTCTCACATCCATACATGACTACTGGAAAAACCAAAGTTTGACTAGACGGACCTTTGTCAGCAAAGTAATGCCTCTCCTTTTTAATATGCTGACTAGGTTTGTCATAGCTTTTCTTCCAAGGAGAAAGCATCTTTTAATTTCATTGCTGCAGCCACCATCTACAGTGATTTTAGAGCCCAAGAAAATAAATTCTGTCACTGTTTCCATTGTTTCCCCATCTTTGCCATGAGTGATGGGACCAGATGCCATGATCTTAGTTTTCTGAATGTTGAGTTTTAAGCCAGCTTTTTCACTCTCTTCTTTCACTTTCATCAAGAAGCTCTTTAGTTCCTTTTCATTTTCTGCCATAAGGGTGGTGTCATCTGCATAGCTGAAGTATTAATATTTCTCTTGGAAATCTTGATTCCAGCTTGAGCTTCAACCAGCCTGGCATTTCTCATGATGTACACTATATAAAAGTTAAATAAGCAGGGTGACATTATACAGCCTTGAAGTATGCCTTTCCCAGTGTTGAACCAGTCCCTTGTTCCATGTCCAGTTTTAACTGTTGCTTCTTGACCTGCATACAAATTTCTCAGGAGGCAGATCAGTAGTCTAGTATTCTTATCTCTTTAAGAATTTTACAGTTTGTTGTGATCCACACAGTCAAAGGCTTTAGCATAGTCAACGAAGCAGAGGTATTTCTGGAATTCTCTTGCTTTTTCTATGATCAAATGAATAGTGTTCATTTGATCTCTGATTCCTCTGCCTTTTCTAAATCCAGTTTGAACATCTGCAAGTTCTTGGTTCATGTGCTGTTGAAGCCTAGCTTTGAGAATTTTGAGCATTACTTTGCTAGTGTGTGAGATGAGTGCAATTGTGCAGTAGTTTAAGCATACTTTGGCATTGCCCTTGTTTGGGATTGGAATGAAAACTGACGTTTTCCAGTCTTGTAGCCACTGCTGAATTTTCCAAATTTGCTGGCATATTGAGTGCAGCACTTTCACAGCATCATCTTTCAGGATTTGAAATAGCTCAACTGGAATTCCATCACCTCCACTAGCTTTGTTCACAGTGATGCTTCCTTAGGCTCACTTGACTTTGCATTCCAGAATGTCTGGCTCAGGTAAGTGGTCACACCATTGTGGTTATCTGGGTCATTAAGATATTTTCTGTATAGTTCTTCTGTGTATTCTTGCCACCTCTTCTTAATATCTTCTGCTTCTGCTAGGTTCATACCACTTCTGTCCTTTATTGTGTCCATCTTTGCATGAAATGTTCCTTTGGTATCTCTAATTTTCTTGAGGAGATCTCTAGTTTTCCCATTCTATTGTTTTCCTTTATTTCTTTGCACTGATCACTGAGGAAGGCTTTTTTATCTCACAGTGCTATTCTTTGGAACTCTGCATTCGATGGGTATATCTTTCTTTCTCTCCTTTGCCTTTCACTTCTCTTCTTTCCTCAGCTATTTGTAAGGCCTCCTCAACCATTTGGCCTTTTTGGTTTTGATCACCGCCTCCTGTACAATGTGCTGGTTTTCTCCTAGCCACAGGCAACACCTCCTGGATGTTTGTTATCTGCTAGGATGCTGAAACAATGGAAATAGTGACAGACTTTATTTTCTTGGGTTCCAAAATCACTGTGGATGGTGACTGCAGCCATGAAATAAAAAGACGCATGACAAACCTAGACAGCATATAAAATAGCAGAGATGTATTTGAAGATGTAGGATCTGTCAGCGCCAGCTTCCCTGGGGTCTCTGCTATCTGTCCCTCCCCTGGGTGGGGTCATGAGGACAGAGCCAAACATTTAGGAAACCCCGACACAGATCGGTTCCCTTGACTGCTCTGGGGTCAACGTCCCCGATTTTCTGAAGGAGAGGATGAAGGGCCTACTGGGCCTGCCATGGGAGCAGGGGGCATCTCAGTGCACCTGAACCTCGATGCAGAGCACACCTGGGGCTGGGGGCAGGGGACAGATGGCCATCCTCACCGTCCACCATATGCAGACTGTGGGCCATGAACATTCGTGGCTAACCTTTAAACTTTCAACATATTAAGTTCAGAGAGATCAAAAAAATGAGTGAACCCACCCCAGGAGAGGGAGAGACGGCAAGGATCCCAGGGGAATTGGAGCCGACAGATCCTACATCTTCAAGGCCAAGGAGATGGGGGTCATGAGCTTTTCCAAGGTGGGGAGCGGTTGCCCTCCCCTCCACACCAACCAGGGAACAATGACAGTCACCTCCAGCGGACATGGCTGTACTTCACACACGATTCTAATATTACTAACCTCTGCCCATAGTTCTTTAGGCACTCTATCAGATCTAGTCCCTTAAATCTATTTCTCACTTCCACTGTATAATCGTTAGGGATTTGATTTAGGCCATACATGGATGGTCTAGTGGTTTTCCCTTTCTTCAATTTACATCTGAGTTTGGCAATAAGGAGTTCGTGATCTGAGCCACAGTCAGCTCCTGTTCTTGTTTTTGCTGACTGTATAGAGCTTCTCCATCTTAGGCTGCAAAGAATATAATCAGTCTGATTTTGGTGTTGACCATCTGGTGATGTCCATGTGTAGAGTCTTCTCTTCTGTTGTTGGAAGAGGGTGTTTGCTATTATGACCAGTGCATTCTTTGGGCAAAACTGTCAGCCTTTGCCCTGCTTCATTTTGTACTCCAAGGCCAAACTTGCCTATTACTCCAGGTATCTCTTGACTTCTTACTGTTGTATTCCAGTCCACTATGATGAAAAGGGCATCTTTTTTTTTTGGAGTTCGTTTTAGATGGTCTTGTAGGTCCTCATAGAACTGCTCAGCTTCAGCTTCTTTGGTGTTAGTGGTTGGGACTTAAACTTGGAGTACTGTGATACTGAATGGTTTGCCTTGGAAACCAACAGAGATGATTCTGTCATTTTTGAGACTACATCTAAGTACTGCATTTCAGACTGTTTTTGTTGACTGTGAGGGTTATTCCATTTCTTCTAAGGTATTCTTGCCCACAGTAGTAGATATAATAGTCATCTGAATTAAATTCACTCCTTCCTGTCCGTTTTAATTCACTGATTCCTAAAATGTTGATCTTCACTCTTGCCATCTCCTGTTCGACCACTTCCAATTTACCTTGATTCATGGACCTAACATTCCAGGTTCCTATGTAATATTGCTCTTTAAAGCTTTGGACTTTGCTTCCATCACCAGTCACATCCACAGCTGGGTGTTGTTTTTGCTTTGGCTCCATCTCTTCATTCTTTCTGGAGTTATTTCTCCACTGATCTCCAGTAGCATATTGGGCACCTACCGACCTGGGGAGTGCATCTTTCAGTGTCCTATCTTTTTGCCTTTTCATACTGATAAAGCAAATATTGACTTAAAAGACAAAGTTTGCTCCACAAAGTAGGTGAAATGTGTATGAAGAGCTATTCTCAAGGATATCTAAAAGGGCTTTGAAAAGAAAGAACTTTTCCAATAAGAGAGGTGCTCTGTAGGTCAATAAAGTACCTTCCCTGAACAGTAAAAGGAGAAGTGGAGCTCATTTTATACATTTCGGGCATCCTTTGTATCTTTTACAACATGTATGCATCAACTTTATGATAAGAAAGTGGTTCAACTAGCAAAACAATTCTTTATCTTTCCTTTGTGCCCAAGGATGATCTATCACTCACTCATGTTGACTTACAAAAATCACACACAGTGTGAGATCCGTGAGTTGAGTATATTCAGGGTCTTACTGAAGATTATAGCCTGGGAGACAGTCTCTCAGCTCTGAGAAACTGTTCTGAAGCAGTAGGGGAGAAGCCAGGATATATATGTGGTTTTTGCTCGAAAACAAAACCAAGCAAAAAATGAATAATTATGGAGTTGATATCAGATTACTGCTAATCCTAAAAAATAAACATCTCAAGTTAATGATTTTAGTGCTTTTCTGTGTATAAAAAGAAGCAAGAATCTGGGATCATTGAAAGTTTTCCTTAGATATGCATCTTAGCTATTTTGGATGGGTACCCAAAGCATAGACTGCTTCCAGTTTTTCTCTATTCTGAATTCCCCTCAGGTGCACTGTCATTGAGCAGCTGCAGTGACTAATGGCTTGATCTTTGTAGAACTGGAAGAGCAGGTAACATTTTATTTTCTTTATACTCAGAACTCTAACTCTTCATCTCAATGATAGAGGAGGGGTCTGGAGCTTGCTGAGGAGCCTGCTCACTGCTTGGAACACAAGAGGTGAACAAGGGTAATAATGGAATGATTTGTCGGTTACCACTCCAAGAAGAGCTTCCAGGGGCCAGTTGACATTTTTCCTTGAGAACCAGAAATCATCACTCTTAAGCAGCAGGAGGAAACAAACTATTGATAGCTTTTTCCTTCTCTATACAAATTTAAAAGGAGGTTTCTCTTAAAATACTGTGTTGCCATAATGACATCTGGTTTCACCTGAAGTTGACTATTCTCAAACCTTGAGTTAACCAATGCTTTTTTCTTATGGAAATGTTTGTCTTAAGATATGCTAATATGCTATGCATTTACCCCAAACTCTGTCTTCAAGTCGGTTCTGCCTAATGGCTCAGAACCTACTTGACAAACCAGTATGTTATACTCAGATATTGTTCCCCTAATCTATGTAAATGTAACTATTTGTATGGAAATCTGCCCTTCTACAAGATTCAACTCAATCGTTTTATGGCCCAGGATGAATCATCTGGTGCCAAGATTATCCCAAAATGCATTTTATGGATGGGGGGCCTGGTGCCATTCTGAGTTTTAAGACATTCCTTTCTTTCATTAACAGACTACTAGACCAGTCCTGGGTGTTCATTGGAAGGGCCGATGCTAAAGCTGAAACTCCAATACTTTGGCCATCTCATGCAAAGAGTTGACTCATTGGAAAAGACCCCAATGCTGGGAGGGATTGGAAGCAGGAGGAGAAGGGGACGACAGAGGATGAGATGGCTGGATGGCATCACTGACTCACTGGACATGAGTTTGAGTGAACTCTGGAGTTGGTGATGGACAGGGAGGTCTGGCGTGGTGTGATTCATGGTGTCATAGAGTCGGACATGACTGAGCGAGTTAACTGAGCTGAACTAAGTGACTATATAACATCCAGCTGAAGACTAGCAGAGAGGTACTCTTTCTGCCCCCTTCTGATGCCTCTGTCAGAAGCTTTCTCTATCTCTTTTGTACTTTAATAAAACTTTATTACACAAAAGCTCTGTGCAATCAAGCCTTGTCTCTGGCCCCGGATTGAATTCTTCTCCTCAGAGGCCAAGAATCCTGGCATCTTCTCATTCAGCAACAACCTTTTACTGGTACCAGACTGGAATTTGGTCTTTTCTCTGTTTAGAGAACAAAGTCTTCTTAGAATGCAGCTTTCAATAACAGATTATGAATTTCTTTGCTTTTAAGTGATTTATATTTGTCTTTAAAATCTTTTTGTTACTTTGGTAAAGTAAATAAACATTATTTAAGATTATGGCACATGTAGGTAAAGCTCATTCTGCTTCTACAAAAAATCACCCCTCACGGTTAGACTTTTGTTATCCTGATGTCCTTTTAAAACATGGCAATAGTCTGCTCCTAAGTCAGGAAATTAAAAATAGATAATCAACAGCTAGAAATCAAAGAGCCAGGGCTATGGGAAATCCAAGACGGCTGTTTGGCTTTTCCCGGCTCCTGGACAGACCTCATTTTTATTTGATGGGTTAAAGCTTCCCCTGGCTACAGTGTTAACACCCTCACAGTGAGTTTTCCAAAAAAGAAAAAAATTATGTTTCATTGAATATTACGTACTAGTTCTGTTAATTAAGATATGTGCTTACTAAGATTCACTTCTGAGAGAGTTCCTTGTTGTGTTATATTACTAAAAGATTTAATTAAATTATTAAAAGGACACTCTAAGATTGTTTCTAAAGCTTATCTCAGTAACCAATCTTTGGATAAAGGTCAGATGCTCCATGATGTACAACCGGGAGATTAACATTTGGCTATAATCATTTAACTGAGTCAGATGACCTGGGGTATACCAGGCTATACCCAATGAAATTTCTTGACTTAAATTCTTGCTTGTGATCTTACTAATATCTGCTGCTGCTGCTGCTAAGTCACTTCAGTTGTGTCCAACTCTATGTGACCCCATAGATGGCAGTCCACCAGGCTCCTCCATCCCTGGGCTTCTCCAGGCAAGAACACTGGAGTGGATTGCCATTTCCTTCTCCAATGCATGAAAGTGAAAAGTGAAAGTGAAGTTGCTCTGTCATGTCTGACTTCCAGCAACTCGACAGACTGCAGCCTACCAGGCTCCTCCGTCCATGGGACTTTCCAGGCAAGAGTACTGGTAGCTATATTCTTTTTATGTAGCTTGCTTCAGAAGATTATTTCTTCTGTTACCAAATGTGTGACTAAGCCTGTGATAAAATGCTAATATGCAGTTCCTTATGAAATCAATAATTGTAATTATGTAACACTAGATATGAGAAGGAACAAGAGGCTAGTAAGACAGGTATTGTCCAGAGACGTTTGCTACTTACAAGGCCTGGTCTAGTGACAACACATTGAATGGCTTGTCAATGGAATCTTTGTTAGACCTGGGAAAGAGCCTTCCCAGCACCATGGGATACACTGACCATGAAATGCCCCCAAAACATGGTCAAATATGTGGCTCTGAAGGAGTCCTGCTGACTGGACTTTGGCCCTTGCCAGCTGCCTCTACGAAAATTAAGTGAAGACCATTACAAGATGATGACTTGCAACATCCCCTTGAAAGGAGTTCAGGGTGGAGACAAAAAAGTAAGGCACTCTGTGCTCTAGGAAAAACCTGGAAAAACAGGCCTTCAGATAGTCAGAGGTTTTCAGGTAAAGATTTTTGTAAGTCCAAATTCTTGCATCTTCTCATACTTAGAGAAACACTAATGTCACGAACCAGTGTCTGGACCTGGTTTTCCTGGCTAGCCCCACAATAGCTTTCTGACTTCTGTTAATCTTTGGGCCATATATCTTTAACTTTTTCGTTAAGTTTGTTTCTCCAAGTAGTAGTACGACAAGAATATCCCCCAGCCAACACCCAGACAATGCTGAAACAAACTGCCTTATCATTCTGTGGACTGTCATCTCCCTCTGTAAATGCATCCCGAGGTCCTCAGGCTATTCTCAGTGATCGAAAACCATTCCCAGTGATAGAAAACCTCAAGAGAGACCACCAACAACCAGCTGACTTGGAAATGTCCCAACACCTCCAGGCCCTGGGAAAAGTTTTCTGTCATATTGCCTGATAAACCTTAGCCAAGGACATCCATTCCTTTGGGAAATTGGGTTCATCCCTATAAGCCAGGAGATGTGGTATGGGTTAAAGATTAGGGGAAAAAAAAAAAAAAAAAACTCCAGCCAGTTTGGACAGGCCCTCACACAGTTGTCCTGGCAATCCCTACTGCTATTAGAGTTATAGGTGTCATCCCTTGGATCCACCACTCCAGAGACAAGAAGGCAGCAACTTCCTGCGATGAGGACACCTGGAAAGCAATTTGGGACCCCCAAAACCTTCTCGGGGTCCAATTCCAAAGACAACAGTTCTCACCCATGAAGGATGCTGAGCCTTGTTCTAGTCACTCTAGAAGCTGACTAGTCAATGCATGGCAGAAGCTTGAGGATTCTTCAGCCTTACTCCAGCCACACTCTAGCAGCTGGCTGGTCAATGCATGGTGGAAGCTTGAGGATCTGGCTACCAAAATATTGATGGGTTTTCATGGTCAGCTCTGGCCTCTATCCCTGGTTGGTATTATTGGTGAACTCTTTGCTACAGGACCAGCTAGACTCCCTGGCTGAGGTGGCTTTACAGAATAGGAGAGGGCTAGACCTATTGGCAGCTGAAAAGGGAGGACTCTGCCTCTTCTTTAACAAAAAATACTGCTTTTATGTAAACCAATCAGAAATAGTCAGGGACATACCCCAACAGCTAAGGGAACAAATCATAAAAAAGAGAGAGAAACTAGCTAGTTCCTGGGGTAACTGGAACAATATCTGGAGCTGGGCATCATGGCTTCTCTCTTTAACCAGTCCTCTCTTCATGTTCTTTGGGAAGCTCTTGTTTGGCCCTTGTATTCTCAATGCTATTATCCCGTTCATAACCTCTCGAATTGAATCCATAACATTACAAATGGTAACAGCTCCATATAGCCCCCTAAACGGTGGGAAGCTCTGAATGTCCTATCAAAACATGAGATGATGCTTTCTACAATGAGTGATAGAAGCATCAAGATGGGGGAATGAAGAGGAAAAGTTAAAATTTTACATAACCTCCTGCTTCTTCTGCCTCTGTAACTCAGCTTTCTCCTTGCAAAATCTGGATCATGTAGGTCACATAGTCTCAGAAAGTGGGGACTCACAATACTAGGAACTGAAGCTTATCTCCCTCAGCCTTGTCCTGCTCTTTGTAATTGCCCAGCCCCTGCAAATCCACTTAATTATGCCTGTCCATGTATAAAAACTCTGCAACCCCTTTGTTCAGGGCTCAGAGCTTAAAGTGTTAACTCCTCTGGGCCCACTGGTGTAATAAACCTGAGTTCTCCAACTCTCTGAGTGTGGTGCTTGGTTTCTCGAGTACTGGCTTCTTCAACAGGAGGAGAAGTGGACAACAGGATGAGATGGTTGGATGGCATCACCAACTCATGGACATGAGTTTTGGCAAACTCTGGGAGATGATGAAGGACAGGGAAGCCTGGCATGCTGCAGTCCGTGGGGTCACAAAGAGTCAGACACAACTGAGCAGCTGAACAACAGGATGCCAATGTCCGTTGTATGTGTTCCAGACTTTGCTCAGTCCTCTGAATCATCCTCACTCCCAGAGGAGGCGCAGAGGGACCCAGAACTTACACTAAGGCTGAAGTTGGCAGAAGACTCAGTCCTGAAGGCAAATTGTGAAAACAATCACCACTCAGGGTCATTGTTCACAAGCATGGTGGCTTCACAGATTAAATCGCTTCCATTTTATGCTAATTTTTTCTAATTTACAAAGCAAAGAAGGGAGCTTTTATGTTCTTAAGGCAAATCTGGACAGGGGAAGAGGGGATTGTACCGGGGTCCAGCCCCAGCAGGATCCAGGGATACCCTCAGGATATACGGTGTTGGAGAAAAGAGAGAGAGAGAGAGAGAGAGAGAGAGAGAGAGAGAGAGAGAAGAATGACACAGGGAGACCAAGCTTCAGTGAGCAAGACCCATCACTTTATTTTCAGAGGGAGCTTTTATATGTTGAGTTGTACATTAAGCAAAGTGAAAAATGCAGAGTCATGCAGAGTCAGCTCAACATTCCATCGGTATTAACTTTTATCAATACCAGGTTTTTTCTTGCATACCGTTTCATAAACAAGGGTCTTATTTTTTGTACATTATCTTCTAGCCCGGAGGCCTGCTGACATTTTATGACCCCTTTTTGATAAAGGTTGGTCAGCTAGAACACTTACTTTTACTTGAAATGTTTTTTCTTAAATCCCTTAGCCTGCATCACCCTTAAAGTACAGAGTTACATTTTTATGGAGCAAAGGTTCAGTGGGTTACAGCAAAGAAAGAATTTATCAACTCAAAGTCTAATGTTGATAATGCTAAGGCTACTACTTGTTTTTTTCTACATTCTAACTATATGCACTCCCAGGAACACAATGGATAAGGGATGTGGGAACTTGGCAGCAAGCATTGGCTCAACAATGTTGCAAGAGTCTGGATAAACCTGCCAAGTAAGCTACAATGCTAACAGGGGGTTTGAATTGAAATACTCCTTTCATACCCAGGAGATTTATCAACTAGAGCCATAAGTTGATTTTCTCCAGAGAAACGTGGTTGGGAATAGCCCCCTGTTAATGTCAGAAGAGTTGGTGAAAGGCATAAAATAGTAAGACAGACAGATTCTGGTTTTGGGGTAGATGCTCAAGCAGGTCCAGGGGGTCCCTCGAGTCCTGATCCCCCTTGCCTGTCAGGTCTCTTCCGCATGATCTTGTCATGGGTGGGATCTCCCATGCTGGCTCCCGGCAGGGTTGGGTTCTTTATTATAGCCTCCTAAGTAAGGATGTCCGGTCCCATTACTTCATGGCAAATAGAGGGAGAAAAGGTGGAAGTGGTGACAGATTTTTCTATTCTTGATCTCTAAAATTACTGTGGATGGTGATGGCAACCATGAAATCAGAAAATGTTTGTTTCTTGGGAGGAAAGCTATGACAAACCTAGACATCATGTTGAAAAGTAGAGACATTACTCTGCTGACAAATGTCTGTATAGTCAAGGCTATGATCTTCCCACTGGCCATGTATGGTTGTGAAAGCTGGATGGTAAAGAAGGGGAATGCGAAAGAATTAACGCCTTCAAACTGTGGTGCTGGAGAAGACTCCTGAGAGATCCCTTGCTGTCCTGAGACAGCAATGAGATCTAACCAGTCAGTCTTGAGGGAAATCAACTCTGAATACTCATTGGAAAGACCAATGCTGAAGCTGAAACTCTAGTATTTGGGTAATCTGATACAAACAGTTGACCCATCGAAAAAATCCCTGATGCTGGGAAAGATTGAGGGTAGAAGGAGAAGAGGGTGTCAGAGGATGAGATGGCTGGATGGACATGAGCCATCCAATGGACTTGAACTTGGGCAAACTTCAGGAGATGGTGAGGGACAGAGAGGCCTGGCATACTGCAGTCCATGGGGTCTCAAAGAGTTAGACATGACTGAAGTGACTTATTGTGCATGCACACAAGCAAGGTGTACACCTTTGGAACAAGGAAAACCACACACAACACACACACAGCCAAAAGTGGACATTCATAAACACATATAGACCCAGAACAAGTGACCCCCAGGAAAGTTTGTCATTAATTTCTAGGGAAGTCATCTGTGGATGATAGAATATTTAAACATGATAGAGAATGAAAGTGGAAGATTTTGACTATTTGACAATGTCAGCCACATTAAAAACATAAAAAATATTTAAAGACAAAAGCAAATTTATCTTTTCCAGTGCTTAAAGTTATATCTATGATTTTAAGTTTTTAAAGAACGAAAAAATGTTTCTGAACATGAAAGGAGAAAGAATGCACTGTTTCAGTATAGGGAAGACCTTTCTAAACATGTTAAAATAAAGAAGCAATATAAGAAAAGAGTAAAAATTTTGTTAACATTTTTTTTTTTTTTTTTTTGCTGTATGCTATGGCATGTGGGATATTTGCTCTTGGAGTAGAAGTTCTAACTACTGAACTGCCAGAGAAGTCCTCTACATAACATTTTTAAACTATGAAAAATTTCTTAACTGAAAAAATGTACAACCTAAAAGTTAACAGTTGTATTGTATTTGGTGACTTCCTGAGGACTTATCCTGGGAAGTAGCCTCTCAGATAGCTCTGAGGTACTGTTCTAACGATGTAAGGCAGGAGTGAGGATACATAGGAGTTTATGCAACAAAAACTAGGTAGCAGAATTAAAGAAAACTAATTAAAGAAAACCAGACAGCTCAAGTTAGCACTTTTCTATGTACGTGAAGATGCAAGAGTCTGGGCTCATTGAAAGTATTCCTTTTATGCACACCTTAATTTCTAGCACTGGTATCCTGCTTTTCTCCATCCATCCTGAATTTCTTAATGGTGAACAATCCTGGGCAGCTGCAGTGGCTGAGGACTTGAAAGCCACAGCATCCATTATTTACTGGTATATTGTTCATTCCCTTGATGAAGGGTGGTTGTTCAGTCCCTAAGTTGTGTCTGAGTTTGCATCCCCATGGACTGCAACATGCCAGGCTTCCTTGTCCTTTACTCTCTCTCAGAGTTTGCTCAAACGCATGTTCATTGAGTCGGTGATGCCATCCAACCATTCCATCCTCTCTTGCCCCCTTCTCCTCTTTCCCTCAATCTTTCCCAGCATCAGGGTCTTTTCCTGTGAGTCAGCTCTTGGCATCAGGTGGCCAAAGTATTGGAGCTTAGCTTCATCATCAATCCTTTCAATGAATATTCAGGATTGATTTTCTTTAGGATTGATTCATTTGATCTCCTTTCTGTCCAAGGAACTCTCAAGAGTCTTCTGCAGCACCACAGTTCAAAAGCATCAATTCTTCAGCACTTTCTTTATGTTCCAGCTCTCACATCCCTGCATAACTACTGGAAAAAAACATATCTTTATTTGGACCTTTGTCAGCAAAGTGGTGTCTCTGCTTTTTAATGAAGGGAAACCTCACTAAAATAGATTTGGGAGGGCAGAAAGGGGAGCTGTCATACATGTACCCCTTGAAGTCAATAAGATTGTACTGGCTGAGAAGTACTTTCCATCTCCTACAGGAATGACTCTACTTTATTGCCACCAGCAGGAGGAAGACAGATTTTCTTTTTACCTCACCACAGCTCAAATGAGAGACTGTCACAACTTAGCCAATGAAAAGTTACTATACTTTGAACTCCCAGTTTCCTCTAGTGGATTTTTTATTTACAACAGCCCCTCCCAAATTTTCCTGCTCCTCAACAAAAACTTTCCTTTCTTTGCTGGACTTGCATGTGGTTTGTCATAGTTGTATATCTCAAATTGCACTTGTTTTCTAGTCCCAAATAGATTTGCTTCACCAGTAAAATAACTGGCTGTTTTATTGCCTTGGGCTAACAAAGCGTTTGCAGAGAAGGCAATGGCACCCCACTCCAGTACTCTTGCCTGGAAAACCCCATGAACGGAGGAGCCTGGTAGGCTGCAGTCCATGAGGTCGCTAAGCGTTGGACACAACTGAGTGACTTCACTTTGACTTTTCATTTTGATGCATTGTACAAGGAAATGGCAACCCACTCCAGTGTTCTTGCCTGGAGAATTCCGGGGACAAGGGAGCCTGGTGGGCTGCTGTCTAGGGGGTCACACAGAGTCGGACACGACTTAAATGACTTAGCAGCAGCAACAACAAAGCGTTTACAGGGAAATAAAAAATACTACAAACAAAATAAAAACCCAAATTAAAAAACTGGGTAAAATTAAAAAAAAAATTGGGTAAAATTTTTGCTACACCTATAACAAAAGTCTAGTATTCCTCAATATGCAGAGTTTCTAAAAATCAAACAAAAATCCAAATAGAAGAATTCACCAAGGATATAGACAATTCACAAGAAATAAATATCAAATGATCTTTTTTTCCGTTTTTGAGATTAAATTCATTTACCAGATAATTCAACCATTTCAAGTGTAAAATTTCATGATTTTTAGTATATTCCCAAAGTTATGATTCTATTATCATAATTAATTTGAGGACATTTTCTTTACTCTCAAAAGAAACTGTGCACCCCTTAGTCATCACCCCTCAATCTTCCTATTCCCCAGCTCCAGGCAATAACTAATCTACTTTCTGTCTTTATAGATTTGCCTCTTTGGGACATTTCATACGTAGCACTGCTGCTATGCTGCTAATTGCTTTAGTCATGTCCAACTCTTTGCTACCCTATGTACTGTAACCCACCAGGCTCCTCTGTCAATGAGAAGCCTGCACATTTCAACTAGAGAGTAGCCTCTGTTCACTGCTACTAGAAAAGGTTTGTACTGCTCACTGCTACTTACAACATGAAGACCCAGTGAAGAGAAAAAAAAAAAAAATTGAGAAGTGTGATTCCTCAAATTTTATTCTTCTTGTTCAGTATTATTTTGGCTATTTTGGATCCCTTAAATTTGTATGCAAATTTTAGAATCAGCTCTTCAAATTCTGCAAAAAATTCATCAGGATTTTGATATCAGGATTCTGTATATCAGTTTGGAGAGTACTGCCATCTGTAAATAGTCCTCCAGTTTGTGAACATGAGATACTTGCAAACTTATCTAGTTCTTTAATTTCTTTCATTGTTGTTTGGTAATTTTCAGAGTATAAATTTTGTACTTTTGCTAATTTCATTCTTAATTTATTCTTTTGAAATCTATAATAAAAGGAAATTGTTTTCTAAATTCCACTTTTGGTTTGCCCACTGCTACTGTATAGAAATATGATTGATTTTTGTATGTTGATTTTATATTCTACAACCTTGCTGAACTTGTTTATTACTTCTAATAGTTTTTAGTGGATTTCATAGGGTCATATGACTTTTAAATATATGAAAAGTGAACAATCTCTCTTAAAATGAGATAAATGCAAACAAAAACTATCATGGGATATGGTTTTGTTTACCTAGTGCACTGGTAAAGATCTAAAGTGTCCACATCATTATATGAATGTGGTACCTATTAATATTCATACTCTTTATTCAGCAATTTCTCTTCTAGGAGTATATCCAAGAGCAGATATCTTCCAGTTCACGTGCAGTATCCCTAGGGATGCATAAATAGTATTCAAGTGTCATGTGATATATAGGTATGTCACTGTTTGAGTCCATTTATATAAAGTTCAAAACCAGGCAAAACTAATCTGTCGAGAGAAATCAGTATGACTATATCATCATATCATTTAATTAAAACTTTTCAAGATATTTCTTTAAATCATAAGGAGTTCTTCCTTCTGATCCTAACGAAAATGACACCATCATCCCCCTCTTCAATAACATAACTCCCCTCTGTCATGGAGTTGGATGCTTGCTCTTTAAAAGTTATTATATTATCCTTTTCATAAGTACTGTATCCAGTTCAAATTCTGTCCCCCAGTTATTACAGTAGCCTCCTACACGGTCTCTTTTATGTCATAATTCCCACTCTAAATTCTCTTCTTGATAGCACCTGATTGACTTTAAAAAGTCACCCCACAAACCTGACTGAACATCTTGAATTATTTCCAATGGGATGGAGAAACTCCCTCATATGTGCATAGGTCTGTATAGAGTTTCTGTTGAACCTTGATATAACTCTGTGAGTAGGTAAGAGTTTAAATTCCACAGTATCTTGGCACTTGAGGCTCTTCCTAACCCTATGTTAACAAAGTCACATGATCCAGTATTCAGACAAATCATCTATTCATTTATAATAAATAGTTGTTGAACCCTTACAGTCCTCTGCAAGGTATAAAGGAAAACAGATATTGTCTCTGGCCTTTGGACTTTATAATGGGGTGGGTGGTGACTTAACAAGTCAGTGCTGTGTGTAATTACAAGAGAATCAGTGCTATAAAGAAAAATAAACAAGGATGACAGTTAAAGAGAATAGAGGACAATCTACTTGTGCAGGTGGTCAGAAGAGGCTTCTCTGAGAAGGTATAATTTTGAAGCATGTATTTGGCTGCTGGGTAGAGAATGACCTGGAGAAAGGCAGGAATGAACCAAAGAGGCAGCTGTATGGTTGACCAGATGGCTGAACTCTGCTCCTGCTGTTCTTTCTTGGAGTCATCCATTCAGTAAATACTTTTTCAGCACTATGTGATGTTCCCTTCATGAAGTATAAACATTCTTGTGTATGTGGACACAGTGTCCCCTCCAGAGGCAAATGCAGTGCCCTGTGCCTGATAGGGTCCAGTTGATATATATGTTGAGCCAGGTAGCGTGAAAGACTCTTCTGGTTCTCTTTTTCATCCAACCCAGTGTTATGATGGTGATAGTTTCAAACTGTTGGAAAGAAGCCTGGAAGGGGCACAGTACTCTAACTGGTGATTTTCCTGTGGTTTTAGAAGCAAGTTAAGCCAAGAATGAGCATGGAGAGAGTACGTTTAGAGAAACAGGATTCTTGAGATGAAAGTAGTCCTCTTTGGTTCTTCAGGTCCCACTTCCAAAGAAAGAGTATTGCAACAATCTGACTCCCTCCCCACTAATAGGAAGACACTTTAGTGTGGGGTCTACTGAAGCTTCCTGGGAAGCAAGGTGGCCAGACCTCTCTATTCAGATGGGGAAAGGAAGGGACTCACAGCCTTCTGGTTGAGGTTTTTGGGGCATCCAGTGGATTGCCTCCAAATGTGCTTCAATAGAATATTAATTATTTTGTATTAAAGTTACTTACAGGCTTTCCAGGTGGCATTAGTGGTAAAGAACCCACCTGCCAATGAAGGAGACATAAGAGACTGGGGTTCGACCCCTGGGTTACAAAGATCCCTTGGAGGAGGGCACAGCAACCCACACCAGCATTCTTGGCTGGAGAATCCCATGGACAGAGGAGCCTAGTGGGCTACAGTCCACAGGGTTGCAAAGAGTCAGACTTGACTGAAGTGACTTAGCATGCATGCAGTTACGTAAGAAAGGGTCAATGCAAGAGGGACACTCTGACTTTCCCTTCTGTCTCCTTAGAAATAGGAAAAAATCTCTCATGTGAAAATTGCTGAAACCATGCAGCTCAGATTGGGTCTTGAACTCAGTTTTAACTGAGATCACACACATGGTCTCAGGACTTAATGAAACTCAGGTTCTTGATGTCTCATCACAGAAAGAATTCAGTGAGAGACAAAGTGATGGATAAGAAGTGGATCTATTTAGAGAGAAACATTCCACTGACTTGTCAATTTTTACAGGGGTGGGTAATTTCATAAGCTAATGAGTGGGAGGAGTATTTTAGCTCTTTCGGGGAAGGGGTGGAGATTTCCAGGAATTGGGGCCACCACCCATTTTTTGACCTTTATGGTTTGCCCTTGAACTGTTATGGCACCTGTGGGTATGTCATTTAGCTTGCTGATGTGTTACAGTGAGCATATATTGAAGCTCAAGGTCTAGTGGAAGTCAACTCATCTGCCATCTTGGACCTATTTGGTTGTGTCCTTGGGCTACGTCATTCTTTCAAAGCTTCGATACCTTTCTCAGGGTGCTCAGCAGTAACGAATTTGCCTCTGGAGAAGGAAATGGCAACCCACTCCAGTATTCTTGCCTGGGACATCCCATGGACAGAGGAGTCTGGGGAGCAACAGTCCATGGAGGGTCAAAAAAGAGTCAGGCAGGACTGAGCGACTGAACAAATACCTTTCTTGTACTAGAAATTACAGAGAGATACTGATAACCAGAAACAAGGAAACCGGGCTGAAAAGCCTGTATAAACAAACCTTGTTAATTTTAAATTTACTATCCCAAGCCCAAATTTTGTTTAGATTTTTCACTAATTGAGCATCCCAACCCTATTTATCAACTCCTCACATATTTTTTGTCTAAAAAGTATAAAATCCGCCTGCTTTGGCCACCTCATAGATCCAATTTCTGAGACCTATATGTCCATGCATTCAAATTTGTTTTCTCCTGCTAATCTGTCTTCTGTCAGTTTTGTCATTAGTCCACCGCATAAGAACTCAAGAGGGAAATTTCTCCCTTTCCACTACTGTCTGGGTTATAAACATCTAACATTGTGGAAAGTTAATTTCCCAACGCTTTCTCATTGGTAAGTACAGTGACACACTTTTGTATATCTGTATATCTAAATTGGTCCTCTAGTTGGCCTGTGAACTTGCAGTTCTTGCCAAGTGTGTCATCTGAGATGAGCACTTTGTTTCAACAGGCACGTATCACTCTTACTTGGAAGAAAAAAGTGCCAGCAAAATCCCACAGAGCAATGCTAAGCGACAACTGGGCTGCAGCTTACGGTGTAGAGAGCGCTTTCCAACAATACGCCTGTTATTTGACCCGACAACATTGGGGCAGGCGGTTTATTACGAAGATTTTCGCATTCTAGGAACCACGTCCGCCCAGTGACTCTCTGGAGGACGCCCGGGTGGTGGTGGGGTTGAGGGAATGGAAGGCACTGGGCAAGTGGGCGAGGGAAGTGCTGGGCGAGAATTGAGGGGGTATGAGGACGAGGGGAGAGGAGAGCGCCAGTCTTGGGATTGAAGTAGGTAGACCTCCAGGCTGGGGTGCCGGCTAGGGATTCAGACCCCGGGTACAGCCTGCGGGCATTGCACTCCTGAGTCAAAACTGTTCCGGACTCTTCCTTCCTCTCCCCCTTTTCCTGCAAACAACCAAGCTGACACGCAAAGGGCGTTTTGGGTAAAACAGAAGGCAAACAAGTTCGCGAGTGACCGTGAGAGTTCCTGGCTCCTGACTTCTGCGGAGAGCCGAGCGAGCTGGCCAGTTTGTGGAGCGGGCGGAATACGGGCAAGGAGNCCCCATTTCCTCCGCCCCCTTGGCTGCATGTCCACGCGCCCTGGGCAGCTCTGCGCGGGACTAGCCGACGGCGGGCGTTTCTGCACACGCACACTCAAACACACACACACACACACACTTTTTCATCACGAGTGACCTTGAGCGCATTCCGCAAGCCTTTGCTGAGATTAATCGCACGGCGCGGAAACTGCGCAGTGCCTACGGTTTGGCTCTGTTCATCTTTCCTGTTAGGGATGGCCTCAGCCATAATGCCACGAAATAGGCACCCCAAATCTGTTTACGCAGTTGCTTCACGCTTGTTTGCTTTTTTTATGATTTGTGGGTTGGGATTCCGGGTTTTGGAGAGGGTTTTCCATGCACGTTGAAGTAGCAAATACAGATCTGTACGTCAGAAAGCAACCCTCAATGCATTAAAGTGTTAAAGGATTGCGCTGTATAACATGACTTCTGCCAAAGACGACATACCTCCCCAAATGCGAATTCCTATATAACATGTTGGAATTTTCTGGAAGGAACTCTGCGGTCTGAAGGGATTGATGGAGAGTACAGTAATTGCTTTCTACATACCTTTGTTAGGAAATGAAAACTAAACCTGTACTTGAGGGTGTGTATACCAGGACAGATTGAGTCTGTTAACGTTCTTAGAGGTTGTGAACTTTTAAGAGGCTGTGAAATTTCAGATGAGGGTCAAGTGAGATGAGAAAGCTTCTGCCCTTCCCCCAATCCTTGGGTAAGAGGCAAATACCCAAAAATTGTAGCTAACAATTTACAGAACCTTTATTATCAGACTTGGTTTGTTGTTGAGCAGCTAAGTCGAGTCCGACTCTTTGTGACCTCTTGGACTAACCTACCAGGCCCCTGTGTTCATGGGATTTGACTTGATAATTACATGTAAAAGTCGTTAAATGTTTGTCAGAATCGTCGATAGTAGGTATGTGTTTCTTGTGAGAAGATAGAATTTCTTTGAGTAGCAAAATGGTTACTTAACAATGCTGTGAAATGAATTAAGGAGGGAGACCTTCAGTCATCTCTATGATTAACTTAGAGGTTTTTTTTTTTTTTTTTTTTTTTTAAGATTTTTGATGATCCCCAGAGTTTTGATAGTACTGTTTCTTTATTTACTAGTTCAGAACCCAGTCATAATATTTACTTTGTTTTGGGTATATATATGAAGCAGCGTTTAAGGTGGTATTCTTTGCGACACTCAGGCTAAGAAATGCTACAGGAAAATCAAAGGAGTCCTTGGTCACCTTAGTTTGGGAAACAGTGCTGTGTTCTTTTCCTTTTCCCCTAGGGTAACAATTCACAGTATCCGGTTAGTGGTGCTGAGAAATAGTACCAACATTGTTTTCCATATTTAACCTTATATAGTTTGTTGTTTTTAGTGTAATAACTAGTAACACCCATGAAATCTAGGTAGTGGTGACATGTTGGTCATTGGTGTCCTTGCAGGTGATGGTACCGCTCTCATAAGTCATGGAGTGGAAGGTTGATGTGATTTTTGTTTGCCTGTGCATCCTGTGGGACAGAGGACCTCAGATTTGACTCTTGACGGTATTGATATGATACAATGATGAGCTATTAATTTGAAATCTTAACTAGAAGAAATTTAATTATGCAGTGTTTTCTCTTCCCAATGACTTATCTGATTGTATGCAGTTAAACTCCATTGGCCGTACTCCTTAATTGTTAGCATTTTTTCCTCTGGTATGTTAGAAACACATAAAAGGGATACTACTGTTCTGGAAGAATTATGGTCGATTATTGCAGACGTTAAAAATAACAGTTTTGTTGGATATTTCCTTTGAGTTAGCAGAATTCTAATTTGTTGAGAAAAATATATGTCATGGAAATACTTGCTTATATTTATTAGATACTTAATTGTGTTTTTTTTTCTTTCCTTTGAACAAAAAGAAATTGGAAATGGGGAATCCATTATGAAAAAGATGTGAGTTCTGGAGTTGGACGTGGAGATCGAATGGCCTTCAGCTCTGAAGAGTCTGGGTTGAAATCCAGCCCCACTCCTTACTGGTCCAAAGCCACATACCTGATTGATCACATAGCCCTTCTAAGCACTGTTCCTCAACTGTAAACTGGGATGAAACCTATCATGTAAGGCTGTTACAATAGTTAAATAAAATGGATGTGTAGGGTTCCCAGTACAGTTCCTGAAATGCAGCAGCTGGTGCCAGTCATTGTTGATAATGGCACCCCACTCCAGTATTCTTGCCTGGAAAATCCCATGGATGGAGGAACCTGGTGGGCTGCCATCTCTGGGGTCACACAGAATCGGACACGACTGAAGCGACTTAGCAGCAGCAGCAGCAGCAGCATAGTTATTAGCATTTTTTTTTTCAACAATAGGTTGCTTAGTTGTGCTTCTATTAAATTTTTAATTAAATCTTTATTGGGTGCTTATTTTTTGGTTTTAAAATTGCCATAAGTCAGATGTGGGCATGATACATGAAGATGTGCCCTTAGAGACCTTACAGCTTGGTGGAGAAGATAGCCAGGCATATGGAGAGAGGGTGATGTTCCTGCAGGGTTAAGAATATAGGTTAGAGGAAGGCAGTCTAGATGAAGGAACAACAGGAGCAGAGTCCTGAAGAGTGTTAGACTGTTATAGTCGAAAGTTCTGCTGTGTTGTCTGCTGCTTCCATGTGAGTGATTCCTAGGGCTTCTGGATAGCATAAGTTCCCTGTGGGTGTTGGTCATACAACTGCTGACACCACTTACGTTTGACATGATTAGCCTGTCTAGGAATGAATTTGGGGCCAGATTTTAAATAATTGAACATATCACATTAAGGTGGTTGCTGTTTTATTCAAAGGGTGGTGGTGGTGGGTGGGTGCGGGAAGCCATTGAAAGGCATTAAACCTGAAAGATGGATTGAAGGAATCTACCAGTGTTTCAGCTCAAGTTTACAAGAGTCTAGCCTGTTGAATAAGGATAAAGTAATTTGAAGCAAAGGCAGTTTGTCTGGAGATGCTAAAATGTTAAATGTGTTGACTTTTTTGGGGGTGGGGTGGGTGATAGAAAAGGATCCATTCATCATAGACATTGTTTTATCCATATGTTGAAGGAGTAAATAAAGAGACTAATGAAGTGTTTGAATACCACTTGAAATGTTTTTAGATTGTAGTAATAAAAGGCAGGACAACTCTTTAAACTTAGATTATATTTGTTTGCTTATATTTGTTGTTCAGCTTACTTACACTTACATCCTTATAACTTAGGTTTAATATTTGGACTTGTCTGCAAATGATGTACATATTTATTTATAGGTGGTCTGTATAGTTACAGACATGTATCTCTATATGACCTCAGATCAGTTCAGTCACTCAGTTGTGTTCGACTCTTTGCTACCCCATGAATGTAGCACGCCAGGCCTCCCTGTCCATCACCAACTCCCAGCTGCTGCTTCTAAGTCACTTCAGTCGTGTCCGCCTCTGCGACCTCATAGACGGCAGCTCATCAGGCTCCCCCGTCCCTGGGATTCTCCAGGCAAGAACATTGGAGTGGGTTGCCAGTTCCTTCTCCANGATCAGTTCAGTCACTCAGTTGTGTTCGACTCTTTGCTACCCCATGAATGTAGCACGCCAGGCCTCCCTGTCCATCACCAACTCCCAGCTGCTGCTTCTAAGTCACTTCAGTCGTGTCCGCCTCTGCGACCTCATAGACGGCAGCTCATCAGGCTCCCCCGTCCCTGGGATTCTCCAGGCAAGAACATTGGAGTGGGTTGCCAGTTCCTTCTCCAACCAACTCCAAGAGTTCACTCAAACTCATGTCCATCGAGTCGGTGATGCCATCCAGCCATCTCATCCTCTGTCGTCCCCTTCTCCTGCCCTCAGTCCCTCCCAGCATCAGGGTCTTTTCCAATGAGTCAACTCTTTGCATGAGGTGGCCACAAGTATTGGAGTTCCAGGTTCAGCATCAGTCCTTCCAGTGAATACCCAGGGCTGATCTCCTCTGGAATGGACTGGTTGGATCTCCTTGCAGTCCAAGAGACTCTCAAGAGTCTTCTCCAACACCACATTTCAAAAGCATCAATTCTTTGGCGCTCAGCTTTCTTCACAGTCCAACTCTCACATCCATACACAACCACTGGAAAAACCCTAGCCTTGACTAGGTGGACCTTTGTTGGTAAAGTAATATCTCTGCTTTTCAATATGCTATCTAGGTTGCTCATAACTTTCCTTCCAAGGAGTAGGCGTCTTTTAATTTCATGGCTGCAATCACCATCTGCAGTGATTTTGAAGCCCCCCAAAATAAAGTCTGACACTGTTTCCACGGTTTCCCCTGTTTCTCCATCTATTTGCCATGGAGTGATGGGACCAGATGCCTTATCTTCATTTTCTGAATGTTGAGCTTTAAGCCAACTTGTTCACTCTCCTCTTTCGCTGTCGTCAAGAGGCTTTTTAGTTTCTCTTCACTTTCTGCCATAAGGGTGGTGTCATCTGCATATCTGCTGCTGCTGCTAAGTCGCTTCAGTCGTGTCCAACTCTGTGGGACCCCATAGATGGCAGCCTACCAGTCTCCCCTCTCCCTGGGATTCTCCAGGCAAGAACACTGGAGTGGGTTGCTATTGCCTTTTCCAATGCATGAAAGTGAAGTCCGTCAGTCGTGTCTGACTCTTTAGCGACCCCATGGACTGTAGCCCACCAGGCTCCTCTGTCCATGGGATTTTCCAGGCAAGAGTACTGGAGTGGGGTGCCACTGCCTTCTCCAGCATATCTGAGGTCATTGTTATTTCTTCTCCCGGCAGTCTTGATTCCAGTTTGTGCTTCTTCCAGCCCAGCGTTTCTCATGATGTACTCTGTATATAAGTTAAATAAGCAGGGTGACAATATACAGCCTTGATGTGCTCCTTTTCCTATTTGGAACCAGTCTGTTGTTCCATGTCC
>SJYA01001386.1:1017110-1095618 GCA_006410615.1 Neotragus moschatus | reverse complement strand
CCCCCCACCAGAGTCCACCCTTTACATCTGCATTTTTGTTCCTGTTCTGCAATTTGGTTCCTCAGTACTATTTTTCTAGATTGCATATATATTCCATGTATACATGATACTTGGTTCTCTAACTTCCCTCTGCTGTATGACAGATTCTAGGTTCATCCATGTACTACAGATTATCCAATTTTGTTCCTTTCTATGGCTGCTGAGTAATATTCCACTGTATATATGCACCACATGTTTATCCATTCATCTGTCAATGGACATCTAAATTGCTTCCACATCCTTGCTGTTGTAAACAGTGGTGCTATGAACATTGGGGTACATGTGTCCTTTTGAATTATGGTTTTCTCAGGGAGTATGCCCAGTAGTGGGATTGCTGAGTCATATATGGTAGTTTTGAGAGTAGCATTGATGTCTACTCAAATGAATACTAAGGTGAAGGTAAGAAGTGGGAGAGAGGGAGGGAGAAAAAGAGGAAGGAATTATTTTTTCCTTTGGCCCTCATAACCCTCAGCATCACCTTTGGGCTTCCCAGGTGGCTTTGTGATAAAGAATCTGCCTACTAATGTGGGAAACTCAGGAAACACTGGTTCGATCTCTTGAGTCAGGAAGATCCTCTGGAGTTGGAAATGGCAACCCACACCGATATTCTTGCCTGGAAAATTTCATGGATAGATGTAGGGATCCAGGATCCCGGTGGATCCAGGGAATTTGAAGTGTGGATGGCGTTGGCGAGGATAAAACTTATTTATTTAGAAATATAAGATTAGATTAGGAAATAATAGTTGGGAAATTTTAGATGGAGAAAAGGAGGCTGAATAGCTTGGTTTATGTGGAAAGCCAATGAAACCTCGAGACAAGAGGTTTGCACCATCTATGTTGGGCCACCTGCGTCCATTTGAATATCGGAGAGTGCCCCGCCCTGGGCTCACTCTCTGATGGATCTTAGAAGCCGGGACAAGTAAGTAGACATGGCGAGCCTCCACGCCCCAGATGGGAATCCAGCCTGAAAATAGAGTAAAAAAGAGACACGGGGGAAGCCCAGGATCGCTGCAAGACTTCAAAAACTATTTTTCAAAATCAGCTCATATACCCCAAGTTGTACATAATGGAATATTTAGAGTTATGCAGGAGAGGCAGTCCTGACCCTCATTGAGACCAGGCTTTCTTTTTGCATACCCTCTGGTATACAAAAGGTCTCAGGTGGTTTGCATTATCTTCTGGCAAAGAGGCCTGTTAACATTTTTATGGCTCTCTTCCTGGACAATTGTCTATTAACCAGAAAACTCCTTTTTTCTAGAAGTTTTTTTTTTTTTTTTTAAATCCTCATTACCCTCTAAATTGTTCCTATAGAACAAAGGTGCAGTGGGTTATAACTAAGAAAGTACTTAACTCAAAGATCTAATATTGCTAATATCAGGTCTGCTACCTGTTTTTTTATATACCAACTATCTCTTACAAATAAAAGATATGAAAATTTGGCAGCAGGTATTGGCTCAACAAATGAAACCTTTAATCAGTCCTATTCTAATGATTTTGACTCCTCGGAAGCCCCTACATTCCTAGGATGTTTTAAGCTTCCTGTGCCTGCCATGATCAGGAGGCCTCAAACAATCACATGTGCAGCTGTATGAGTCCTGTAGGCAGGCTCCATCAGAGGGGTTTTTGGATTGAAACACACTATCAAATGCAGAAGGCTGACTTTTTCCAATGAATGTCAGAAGAGTGGAAAAGCAGGCAAATTCTTACTTTGGGGGGGGTGTACATGCTTAGGAAATGCCAGGGGGAATACCTGAGATTTGACTCGTTCTTGCCCATCAAAATCTCCTGCCGCGTGACCTTGTTACGGTGCGATTCCTCACGCTGGCTTCCAGCAGATAGAGGAGCCTGGTGGGCTGCAGCCCATTGGGGCGCAAGGAGTTGTGCACAACTGAGCACACACAGATGATACATTTATTCTTAGTTACTTAAGGATCCTCCACACTGTTCTCCATAGTGGCTGTATCTGATTAACAGTAAGTAACCAATTCCCCTTTTGGTTTAAGGACAGTTGACTTTTCAGAGTCTTGCCTTTTTTTTTTTTTTCCCAGTGAAATAAATTGAAAGTACAGAAGTAATTACAAATCTGTGGTTTGTGACATACTACCCATGCAACTGTTACTCATTTTTGTCATTCATTCACAAGGTCACGTATAGTTGTGGTTTGTTTATGAATGTAATGATTTACTCATGTATTAACCTTGGCTGTTCTTTCTCCTGCTGATAAATATTAGGTGGTTCCCACTTTTGAGACTGTTCAGTTCCCCCCAAGGACAAGAAAGGAAGTTTGGATTAGATTTTGCAGTATTGGAAGAAATAGTTGTGAGAGAGTGCACAGTCCCTTGCAGGTCTGATGCATGTGAAAGAGGAAGAAATTGAAGAAAATGTCTGGTAACTTAGGACTTAAGTGCTGTTCTAAGAAAGTTTTAGCAAGGCCAGTGACATGTCCTCTAGCCAAAGTTGGGACCAAAGGAAGCCCTTGTCCTGCTGAAATGGGCCTTCTTTAGCGTCCTGCCTATGGCCAGTCAGGCAGAACAGCCTGTGGGAACTATTGGTCTGGGACAAGGGCCATGATGGATTTAGAACCGAGCATGTCTCGATAATAAGTGATCCAGGAGGCTCATTTCATGAGTGTCACGGGGCGCGGGTAAGTGGTTGTGCTCTGAACATTCAGGTACATGTTTCTTGATTGCTTTTCTGTTGGGTAGACTTAGAAGTAGAATTGTTGGATCTTTTATGCCTATGTTCAGCATTGCTGCTAAGTCACTTCAGTTGTGTCCGACTCTGTGCGACCCCATAGACTCAGTCTCCCCCGTCCCTGGGATTCTCAAGGCAGGAACACTGGAGTGGGTTGCCATTTCCTTCTCCAAATGTTCAGTATTAGATAATGCCAAACATCCAGTGTGGGTATACCTATCAGTTTCTTTTCTGGTGAGTGCATTCTTGTGACTCCACATCCTCACCAGTATTAAGTTTAAGTCTTTTCTGAGAGCGTGTGGCAGTATTTTTGCTTTTAGTTTCTGCCTCCAAAGTTAAGTAGTCGTGTGATTTGTCTTGGCCAGTGAAGTGTGAGCTGAAGAGACTTGTCACACAGGCTTTAGGAGCAGCGGTGAGATTTGCCACACTCCCTCCCTCTTGCCAGTGATCATGCTTACCAGCGGAGCTTCTTGCAGTGCAGGTCTTTAAGTGTCTAGAGCACACTGAGAGCTGAGGGTGTTGGGGGCCGGGGGCAAGAGGGGAGAAAAGAGGGAGAAGGCAGGAAGTGGGAATTTCTTTGGTCTTAAGCAACCAAGATTTTGAAGTTGTTTGTAATCATAGCATACTCATTAACCTAGCCTGCCAGGTAAACTTTTTTTCCCTTATTTCCAAATACACTTTCATTTTTAAGGGCAGCTTTAGGTTCACAGCAATACTGAGTAGAAAGTACAGAGTTCCCTGTACCCCCTGATCCCACACAAGCACAGCCTCTCCTATTAGCAACCTCCTGTACCAGATTGTACCTTTGTTAGAGTGGATGAACCTACGTCGGATCATTGTCATCCAAGGTCACATAGGGTTCACTCTTCTTTTAAAAGATGTATTTGTTTGTTTCTTTGGCTGTACGAGGTTTTAGTTGTGGCATGCGGGATCTTCCATCTTCAGTGATGGTGCGTGACCTTCAGTTGTGTCATGCCAACTCTTAGTTGTGGCATGTGGGATCTATTACTAGTTTCCCGACTAGGAACCAGACCTGGGCCGCGTGAGCTGGGAACATGGAGTGTTAGTCACTGGACCACCAGAGTTCACTTTTGGTTTTATATAGTCTGGGAGCCTTTACATTTGTAATGTGTATCCACCATTATAATTACATACAGAATAGTTTCTTTGCTCTAAGAATCTTCTGTATTCTATGTGCTTTTTTTTAAAAATTTCTGTTTTGATTCCTTTGTGGTCAGAATACTATATAATTAAAAGCTTATGACTTTTTTTGAAGCTTGCTTTATGGCCTACATACAATCTCATCAGGTTCTTTTTTTTTTTTTTTTTTTTAATATATATGATTGGGCTAAGTGGCTTTATTAGAGAAAGCCAAGATTATGGAGGACTTGAGAGTTGGAATTGGGGCCCTTCTTGCCCAAAGTGAGCACAACACTGGCAAAGTGCTGTTTCTTGGCCCAGTTTGTCTCCTTTTCCTCTTGTCTGGCACCTTTGGAGTCTGACCCTCACTTTCCCAGCAGGGGTCAGGGAACCATGGACCAAGCATGAGGCTGGCTACTTGCAGAGTGCTCAGAACCTCTGACTCACACTGGCCCAGGGTAGCCTCATCCTCTCGGGGCGTGCCTACCAGGAGCAGGACTTGATCCTTTGGAGCAGTGCTCTCCAGCGAGAGACTTACATGAGCCTTGATCTGGGGGACTGTCTCCTGGCTGCTCACCTGGAGAGTGTGTAGCTCCTGTGCGCTGACAAAGAGCTGCTTGTTGGTGACAGATCATGGACACTGCTGCTGCTACCACAAATATGGAGCAGAGAAAGAGGAAGGAGTAGCGTGGGCGAGCACGCCCTTTTCTGCCTCTGTGTGCCACGTCACTGCTCTGATCAGTTTTTGTAACTGACCTGTGTGTGCTTGGAAAGAATGTGCTTGAACATTTGTTTTATATTTGTTAGTCAGCTTTGCTAGTTGTGTTAAATTCTTCTTGTCCTTTTAGCCCTTCGGTTTGCTGGTTGTATTAGTTATCAAGACAAATGTATTGATACGCTTATTTTGCATTTGTCTGTTTCTCAATAATTTTTGCTTTATCTATTTTGTGGTTATGTTACTAAGTGCATACATGTTTAGCATTGTACATTTTCCTCACCATTGAGTCTTTTAAAACAATGTGTCCTTTAAGGCAAAAGTATTATTAGAGATAAAGTTCGATTAGCTTAACATTAATGTAGTCGCATTATCTTTCCTCTGACTAGTAGGTATAGTGTGTGCCTTTTAATTTTTTTAACTTGTATTTGCAGTCTTTCTGCATGCTTTCTATGGATTTTTCTCTTGTCAACAATACATAGCTGGGATTTAAAAAGTCTAGTCTGACAATATTTCTTGTAACTGGAGTGTTTGGTCTATTGATATTTAACAAAATGACTGACATGAAAATGAAGTCGCTCAGTTGTGTCCGACTCTTTGCGACCCCATGGACAGTAGCCCACCAGGCTCCTCCATCCATGGGATTCTCCAAGCAAGAATACTGGAGTGGATTGCCATTTCCTTCTCCAGTGGGTTTAAATATGTTCTTGTGTTTTCTGTTTATTGTACCTGTTTTATGTCTTTTCCCTCATTTCTTTGGATGTCTTTTTTTTTTTTTTTTGACTCTGCTTACCTCAAGGTTACTTAAAGCATGCATCTTGACTTGTCAAAATCTAACGTTTGGTTATTTCTCTTTGTGGACGCTGAAACTCCATTTATTTTATTTTCACTTATGTAGCTCAGTTGGTGCTATTTTAACTCTGTGTATAGTTTATCTTATACATTATTAATTTGTACAGTAATAGCCATTTATTTATTATTTTTAAAAACCCCTCATTTGGCTGTGTCAGATCTTGGTTGCGGCTTGTGGAATCTTTGCTGCCGCAGGCGGGCTCTGCATAACTGCCTGTGGACTTTTCTCCACTTCGGGCGTTTCAGCGAGCAGTCTTAGTTGTCCCACGGCATGTGGGATCTTAGTTCAGTGACCAGGGATCAACGCATGTCCCCTGCATTGGAGGGCAAAGTCCTGACCGGTGGACCTCCAGGGAGTCCCCTAGTACTAGGCATTCACCTTAATCCTTTTCCTTGCTCTTCATTCCTTGCTGTGATTCCAGTCAGTCCAATTCCAGTTTCATTTTCCTCTGCCTGAAGAACACTCTTTGTTTCTCCCGTTGTGTGATTCCTAATAATGAATTCTATGAGTTTCTGTGAGTCTAAAAATATCTCAAATTGACTTTTCTTTTTGAAGGATATTTTTGATATGTATAGTGTTTTAACTTGTCGGTTTTCTTCTAAGGTGTTGAAAGAAGTTACTGAATTACATTTTCAGCTTTCATTCTTTTTTTTTTCCCTTAAGTAAACTGTCAGTTTAATATTTGCTGTCATGGATAGAATCATTTTTACTTCATGCTTTTTATTTATTTATTTGGTCTTTCATTTTGAACAGTTTTTGTGATTTTTAAAATTTATATTTTGTGTGTTTATTTTGTAATTTTTGTATTTATATTTTGTATTTTATGTATTTTTTAATTTATATTTTGTGTTTCCTGGTCTTACTGAATCTATGGTGATGCTTTTTATTCTTTAGAGACGTTTGCAGTCATTGTCGTTTAATGTATTTCTGCTGCTCTGTCTCCCAACCCTCCGCGCCGTTAAAACACTTGTGAGATTTTCCTGGTGTTTTATTTACCCTTTGCATGCTTCATTCTTTGATCTCCCTCTGTTCACTAATTTTTAACGAGACTGCTGCTGCTCGAGACTAGCTTACTGATAACCTGTCCATTGAGTTTATTGTGTTTTTTCTCTTCTGGAAAATCTGGTTCTGTGGTAGTTTTCTACCAGAGTTTTAAATCTTATTTTTAATCGCTTCAAATGTGATAGTTGTAGATGTTTTTTCATTTACTTATTTATTCCTGTAGCTTTCCTCCCATAACTTACTTTAAAGGATAATTTTGTAATTGCAATAACCGGCAGCCCAGTTCAGTTCAGTCACTCAGTCATGTCCACGACCTCATGAACCGCAGCATGCCAGGCTTCCCCGTCTATCACCAACTCCTGGAGTCCACCCAAAGCCATGTCCATCGAGTCGGTGATGCCATCCAACCATCTTATCCTCTGTTGTTCCCTACTCTTCCTTCCCTCAATCTTTCCCAGCATCAGGGTCTTTTCCAGAGAAGGCAGTGGCACCCTACTCTAGTACTCTTGCCTGGAAAATCCCATAGACAGAGGAGCCTGGAAGGCTGCAGCCCCTGGGGTCACTGAGGGTCGAACACGACTGACCAACTTCACTTTCACTTTTCACTTTCATGCATTGGAGAAGGAAATGGCAACCCACTCCAGTGTTCTTGTCTGGAGAATCCCAGGGATGAGAGAGCCTGGTAGGTTGCCATCTATGGGGTCTCACAGAGTTGGACACGACTAAAGCGACTTAGCAGCAGTAGTAGCAGCAGGGTCTTTTCAAATGAGTCAGCTCTTGTTATCAGGTGGCTGATGAGAAGTATTGGAGTTTCAGCTTCAACATCAGTCCCTCCAATGAACACCCAGGACTGATCTTTAGGATGGACTGGTTGGATCTCCTTGCAGTCCAAGGGAGTCTCAAGAGTCTTCTGCAACACCACAGTTCAAAAGCATCAATTCTTCGGCGCTTAGCCTTCTTTATAGTCCAGCTCTCGCATCCATACATAACCACTGGAAAAACCATAGCCTTGACTAGATGGACCTTTGTTAGCAAAGTTTTTTATTATGCTGTCTAGGTTGGTCATGGAGAAGGCAGTGTCACCCCACTCCAGTACTCCTGCCTGGAAAATTCGCATGGAGGAGCCTGGTAGGCTGCAGTCCATGGGGTCTCGAAGAGTCAGACACGACTGAGCAACTTCACTTTCACTTTTCACTTTCATGCATTGGAGAAGGAAATGGCAACCCACTCCAGTATTCTCGCCTGGCGAATCCCAGGGATGGGGGTGCCTGGTGGGCTGCTATCTATGGGGTCATACAGAGTTGGACATGACTGAAGTGACTTAGCAGCAGCAGCAGCAAGTTGGTCATAACTTTCCTTCCAAGGAGCAAGCGTCTTTTAATTTCATGGCTGCAGTCACCATCTGCAGTGATTTTGGAGCCCAGAAAAATAAAATCAGCCACTGTGTCCAGTTTCCCCATCTATTTTCCATGAACTGAGGGACCAGATGCCATGATCTTAGTTTTCTGAATATTGAGCTTTAAGCCAACTTTTTCACACTCCTGTTTCCTTTCATCAAGAGGCTCTTTAGACATTAGTGGGTCTTGCTTTTTTTGGTGGTTGTTATTTGTTGTTCAGCTGGTTTTTATTTTGTCTCTTTATGGGTTAATTTGCATGGTTGCACATGTAGTAGATTATATTTTTTAAATCCTGGAGAGGATTTATGGTTACTTTGCCAGACATCTGAGGGATCAGGTGGTTTAGGATAATCTCAGCTAAGTTTTAAGGTAGAGATGAGTTGCAGCTAGGTCTCTTACCATTCCCTCAGATCCCAAGAGCAGTTCAGGATTCCATCTTACAGAGAGATGGATTTACTAGCCCCCTCCTTTCTTTGGTAGTCCCTGGGTTCTGGCCTTTGGAATGAGGTCCCCTCACCTTGCAAAGTTTTTACCTTTAGCTGCCCCAGACACTTTGCCGTTACCCTCAGGGATAAAAGCGGTTGCAAATTTGGGGTTTACCTCTCAAGGCCCTACCTCTGGAAGCACTATCTTCAAATTCTTTGATACCTGCAAGCATTGATTAGGGTATGTGTCCGTGTGTGTTCAAGTTTTGGTCTGTGGACATTTTCAGTCATATACAGTTGTTCCTCAGTATCTGTGGGGCATTGGTTCTAGTATCCCCTGAAGAAAGCCATAGATGCGCAAATCTCTTCCATAAAACGACATAGATTTGCATGTAACCTTTGCACGTCCTCCCATGTACTTTGTCATTTCTAAATTATTTATAATACCAAATGCAACATAAGTACTGCATAAATGGTTGCAAGTGCAACATAAATGCCGTGTAAGCAGCTGCCAGTGCTGTGGGGGAGCTTTCTGAAATATTTTTTCCCTTGAATATTCTTTATCTAAGGTAGGTTGAATCTGTGGATGTGGAACTTACAGAGGGTGAATAATATAAGTCAGGAAAATAGTGTAAAAGAACCCCCTTTGTCTCTGTGGCACCACTCCAGTGATACCTTCTTAAGTTGGATAACTTCCTGGCTTCTGGTATGAGCAAGATATTCCAAGCTCTTCATGTATTTCCTCCCCCTTACCTGGAATTAACCATTCCTATAAGAAGCCCTGGTTCCCAATAGTTTTTGTTAGTGGTGTTCTTTCAAATTTTGTTTTAATATTCTAGCTTTCAGGTGAGTGGTCTAAATTACCAGTCCATCACCAGTGATGGTAGTCCATCACTACCAGGATTGTCTGTTCTTTATAGTGATTCCTGTGTGTATCCTTGTAAAGACACACCAAAGATTCAGAGTTGTTTTTTTGCCAGTGGTTTTAGGCAGGAGTGTTTTTTGTCATGGGTCTTTTGGCAGTCTGGCGAAACCTATGGATACCTTCTCAGAATGTTTCTGAATACAGTAAGTTAAATACAAGGGAGCAAAGGAGAAATAAATTTAAACATTTAAATAGTTAACTAAAATATGAAAACTTCAGTAATAGTGCTTTTTTGTTGATATGTTGCAGATAAGACATAAGGTAAACAACTTTCATATTTTAAGGTACTGAAATGGTAGTTCTTGATGTTTATCAGAAGAGTGGATTGAGGTGGTCTTTGACCTTTCACATTTGCTCTTGGTGGTTTTCAGTCATTCAGTTGTGTCTGACTCTGGGACGCCATGGACTGTAGCATACTGAGCCATAAATAATGATAGGGAATACAGGAGAGCATTATAGATCTGTGGGTCAGTGCATATAATCCTAACATGCCAGCTACTCAGAGTGAGGCTACACTTTACAGGCTGAAGCACTGTCCTCTGTCAAACTGCCCTCACTGCAGACACCAGCAATAAACTTGGGGTCCACAAGCCATCCACATTTCTGACCACCTGGGCTACAAAGTCAGGGGTTCCCATGACCACCTCAGATTTGAGAATTTACTAGAAGAACTCCTAGAACTCAGGAAAATGCTATCCTTATGATACAGTTTCCTTATAGCAGAAAAGGATCCAAATCCATGACCATCCAAAAGAAACACACAGGACGAGGTCTGTAATAGTCTGAGTGGGGATCATCCAGTTTTCTTTGGTGGAGTCAGGAGTATCACTGTCCTGCACATGGATATGTAACGGTGTGTAGGGCTGGAGTATTGCTGACCAGGGAAGCTTGGCTGTCCATAAGTGTTTATTGGGGCTTTTTAATGTAAGCATGGCTGATTGAATCATTGGCCATAAGGTTGAGCTCAATCTTTAACGTCTCTCTGAAGATTGACTGTTGTCAGGGGATACAGAATCCCAATTCTCTAATCCCCTAGTTGATCTTTTTGGTGAGTCATCTTGTTAGCACAAACTATCTAGGGGATCATAAATCAAAAGCACTCCTGTTACTAAGTACATTCCAAGGATTTAGAAGGTACTTCCTAGGAACTGGGACGAAGGCCAGCCAATCTCTTTGTTTTACAACAGTCACCAATTCTGTTTTCATAGTTTGGTGACTGATTCCCTGATGGCTCTGGTCATGTCTGTTCTGTGGCAGGCCGTGTAACTTAATTTAGAAGTAGTGCATGAGCTTTAAAGCTATTTTGAGATCTGTAACATATGCAGTGGGGGTTGGAAAGATCTGTGATTTCTATTGTTTGAGAAAGTCAGGGATACTCAAATAATATTGTGTTTCATACACATGATGGAAGTAAAAGGAAAATGAAGATAGGATTTTTTCCTTGTCCAGGCTCATGGTACTTGTGAATTTTGTCCATGCTTAAGAGCTCTTATATTAGAACTTGGTGTTTAGATGTCTAGTGATTTAGACTGTTTAATGGTTTTGTTTATATTGATAGTTTTGGGCTCTGAAGACCTTCCAAGTATACTCTTGGTATATACTGTAGCCAAACACTGGGTAGTTAATGATGATGTGTTCAAACTGAGCCCTTCATTTTAATCTTAAAGTTTTAGCCAAAAGGATGTCAGCACCGGAGCCCCAGAGTGCTGGTTTTACCTGCCATCCATTGAAACATTTATGACTGGACTTTCTAGTAAATTCTTTTAGGTACTTAGGAAGGTTCTATGTTGTAAACCAATGCTTTTTCTTTCCAGATTTATAAAATCTGAAACTATTGAATCTTTTTCTCTCTTTTACCATTTTATCGTGAAAATTTTCAAACATATAGAAAAGTTGAAAAAGGCATTTGAACATCTGTATACTTGCTATCCAGATTGAGGAGTTGCAAATATTTTGCCACCTTTTCTTAATTTATTTTTTTAAAAAATCTCATCTTAGGAAATAAGCTATAGACTGTTGAGTACGTGTAGTAAATCTAGTTCCAAACTTTGCTGTTCTCCTCTGTCTGCTGTTCCCCATTCTCCAAGCTTTTAAAATGAAATTTCCTCTACATTGAAAGGTTAACGCTATAGCTTAATTATACCTGTATGTTCTCCATTGAGATTTCATTTGCTAACAGTTTGCTCTACTAATATTTTTTGTTGAGCCATTTGAAAGTTGAAGTAAATTGCAGACATCAGAACACTTAAGATTTGGGTGTTTTTCTTTGTATCTGCAATATCTTAATTAAGAAAATTATTTCTTGTTTAATGTTTAGGTCCTATTCCGATTTTACCCATATGTAATTTTTCATATAAATATTTGTGTTAACATAAATTCCCCCCTACACTCTGAACCCTCTGATGACAACTTTAAGGCCCTTGTTGGCAGCCCAGACTTCAGCTTAGACGTGATGTGTTTGGCCTTTAGTGTTCCTGTGTAGTTTTGCATCGGTGTTGAGACTTCTTTGGAACATGCCACTTTTGCTTAAGCAGCTTTAGGAAGTTATAAATAGCACTGTTTGGTGATAGCAGCTGGCAGCAAATATTTTGATATGTAACTTCTGCTTTGTGTTTATTACTTAATTTTACATCTGAAAATTTGAAGCATTTCATTTCTTAACCTTTTTGGAGACAACAGCACTGTGTCATTGATTTTTTGTGTGTGTGGTGTCCTTTTCCTTTATCAGCACAATGTATGTTTTTGATCTTTGTTTGGTTTGTGGGCCACACCGTGTGGCATGTGGGGTCTTAGTTCCCGACCAGAGATTAAAGCCATGCCCCCTGCAGTGGGAGCTCGGAGTCTTAACCACTGGACCACCAGGGAAGTCCCTGTGTTTATTTTTAAAATAAGAAATATATCTCAGTAATACTTATTGCAGCCCACTTACGAGCTGTTTTAATTTCGATGCCATAGGTTTTTAATTTCCAAAATGGAACAGCTATAGTGTGTGTGCCTCATGGTGGCTGTGTAGGGTCTGAGTTGTTACATGTATATCAGTGTGTGAGACACAGCATGTTCTTGGGGACAAACAACCTTTGAGATGGTTATAGAATTTTGAGCTCTAAAACTAAATTCATGACGTTTTAAAAGTTGTCTAGCAAAATTGCATACCTGGATAGCTAGCTATATTTAATACAGATGGATTTAGCAAAGGGAAATCCAAGATCATCTTTTCTCCAAATTTCATTATAAAAATTTTTATTTATTTTTTAAATTTAAATTGAAGTAGGAATTTGGTGAGTAACATTAGTATGTTCTTATTTAGATTCAGAAATTAATATTTTGTCATTTTCACTTGATTTTATGTATTGCTTTCTTCCCCTGAACTGTTTGAAATTCACTTGCAGACATTACGTCACCCTACCTGTAGAAATTTCTGTACGTGTTTCCTAAAAAATAAGTGTGTTCTTATGCATAACTATAGTGTCACTGTGCTTCTAAAGTTTAATGATAATGTCATAATGGATTATTTATTATATAGTCCCTGTTTAATTTCCCCATTTGTCTTCAGTGTCTTCTACAGCTTTCCCCCCTCCAAACCATTCATTTAGGATTTACTTGTCTGCTTCTGTAGTCTCTTAATCTAGATCAGTATGTCTACCTTATTTTCTTATGACATTGAACTTTTATAGAATATGACCCGTCTGTCTTGTAGAAGCTTCTTACCTGCTCTTGTGCCTGGTGTGCTTTGCATTACATCATGTCTGGAGGACTCTGAAGTGTGGTTGGCTCATAATTAGTGGTGTTGAATGGTTTGGTCCCTCCACTGTCAAGCGCTGTTCATAACCAGCGGGTAATTTGGGGTGATTCTTTGGTACTATGCAACATTATTCTCTAGAAGCCTTTCGCCTTATGGGGTTAGCAGTCTGCTGAGTTTAATCCTGAATACAGGGCTATCATTTTTATGGCCATCAAATTAAGCTTCACTTGATAACATTTTCTGTGATATTTGAAAAAAATTGTGAATCCTGCTATCTTAGAAACAAGATTTTGCTGTATCATTTCTAAGATAAAATCAGGCAGTTTGGAATAGTAATTGCAACTCAAAAATGGGGAAGGACTTTTGTGTTATTAAAAAAGCTCCTGTATCCTTTCCTGCTGCAACTCTTCAATCTGTGTGTTTTACTTTGGAAGAATTATAACAAGTTTAACCGGAAAATTTTAATGCAGTGGTAAGCAATAGAAAATCATACAAAGACAAGCTTATACCTGCTAGTGAGAAGGGTGCCTTTAGATCATCAGTAAGCCAAATTTTTTGTGTTATAGAACCAAGTTGATTTATTTTATTAAGTTAGGGAACATTGATACTTTTGTAGGTTAAAATATTATTTAATCTTTGGAGTAGCTTTGTAAAGAATGTCAGAGAAGAACAGAGTTGTGAGATGTTTTTAAAATTGGAAAATACTACATCCTTTGTTAGGTTGCTGTTGAGAATATTTTAGTGGTAAGGGAAATTGATACAGAAGATGGGATTTGCAAAACATGTGAAAGGGTTGAATTGAAACAGTTAGTCTGTTACTATAGTAGGAGAAGGTACCAGTCAGCTAACAAATTTGGTAGTGGGGAAATGAGTAGTTCTCTTTTGTTTGCTTCCATCTGACTAGCAAAAAGGAAGCTTACCTGCTGAGGGTGGGCATGGTATTTTCAAAAGCTCTCTTGAGAAATAAGATTATAAGTTTGAAGTTTTTCAGCCATGCTTAATGGCTCAAATTGTGGCTGTGGTAAGCAAGAAGTTGGTTTTGGCAGAAAGTGCCAGAGACAGGCAAGGGAGTCACTATGTAGCTGACCATCTGTGGAATCTAAGCTGAGTAATGAGGGTGGTTAGTACCCAAGGAGATAAAAGTCAAGCTGTAGTTTGGAGGTAGTGGTTGCATAAAGTAACTGTTGGGAGTAGAATGGCTGGTATAAGAAAAGTAGAGTGACTAGAGGTTGTTTTGAGTGTGAGATGCTTAAAACAAAGATTCCAGAGGTACTGGAGTGATTGGTAATGAGAAGATTGAGGTTATGACTGTGGAGATAGTTGGCTGGAGTTGGCTAGATTGGAGTAAAGATGTCTTAGAACCAAGGGGGCATGTTCTTCAAAGGATCTTATGTTGCAAACAATGTAATGGAAAACAAGCAAACCAGGAACCAAATTTTCAAAACTGTATGCAGATGACTGGAGGGTTAACAGGTAGATAGAGATCTGAAACAAAAAGTTCAGTTTAGTTGCTCTGTTGTGTCCGACTCTTTGTGACCCCATGGACTGCAGCACACTAGGATTCCCTGTCCATCACTAACTCCCAGAACTTGCTCAAACTCATATACATTGAGTTGGTGATGCCATCCAACCGTTTCATCCTCTCTCATCCCCTTCTACCTTCAATCTTTCCCAGCATCAGTGTCTTTCCTAATGAGTGGACCCTTCGCATCAGGTGGCCGAAGTATTGGAGTTTCAGCTTCAGCATTGGTCCTTCCAGTGAACATTCAGGACTGATTTCCTTTAGCATTGTCTGGTTTGATCGCCTTTAGTCCACGGGACTCTAAAGAGCCTTCTCCAGCACCACAGTTGAAAAGCATCAATTCTTTTGAAGAAAAAGGGAGGCCTGTTATTACTAGTGAGTGCTGTGGCACATGCCTCCACATTAGGGTGGGGGGTAGGAGAGATTGTGTAAGTAAAGACAGTGGATTCTGAAATCAGATTGATTATATTCTTTGCAGCCAAGATGGAGAAGCTCTATACAGTCAACAAAAACAAGACCANCCAGCCCCCGACTCTGGCCTCAGACGTAGGGTGGCCCTCCCGGCCCCAGACCCTGGCCTCGGACGCGGGATGGCTCTTCCCGGTCGCCTCCCCTGACCTCGGACACGGGGTGGTTCTTCCCAGCCCCAGACCCTGACCTCGGACACGATGTGGCTCCTCTCAGCTGTTCGCGCGCCATCGCAGCCCGGGACTCTCAGCTGCCCTCTCTGTCCTCCTACGTGGGGTAGCTCCTCTCAGCCACGCTGAGTGGGAAGTGGGGTGGCTCCTCTCAGCTGTTCTTTCACCGTCGCAGCCTAGCACTCTGGGCCGCTGTCCCTGACCTCGGAAGTGTGGTGGCTTCTCTCAGCCGTTCCTGCGCCGTCACAGCCCGGGACTATCGGCTGCTGTCTCTTGGACGCGGGGTGGCTCCTCCCGGCTGCCACCCCTGTCCTCGGACGCGGGGTGGTTCCTCTCCGCCGCACTTAGTGAGCCGGCTCCGCAGCCGCCTGCGCTTAGTCGGTCTTCTGATTTCATGGCTGCAGTCACCATCTGTGATTTTAGAGCCCAAGAAGAAGAAATCTGTCACTCCTTACACCTTTTCCCCTTCTATTTGCCATGAAGTGATGGGACCGAATGCATAATCTTAAGTTTTTTTGATGTTGAGTTTTAAGCTGGCTTTTTCACTCTCCTACCTTCACCCTCATCAAGAAGCTCTTTAGTTTCTCTTCACTTTCTGTCGTTAGAGTGGGATCGTCTGCATATCTGAAGTTTTGATGTTTCTCCTGGGCTAGCTTGTGAGTCATTCAGCCCAGCATTTCTCATCATGTGCTTTGCATGTAAGTTAAATAAACAGAATGACAGTAGCAGCCTTGTACTCCTTTCTCAGTCCTGAACCAGTCAGTTGCTCCATGCAAGGTTCTAACTGCTGTTTCTTGACCTGCATACAGATTTCTCAGGAGACAGGTAATGGTCTGATAGTCCCATCTCTTTAAGAGTTTTCCACAGATTGCTGTGATCCACACAGAGGCTTTAGTGTAGTCAGTGAAACAGAGGCAGATGTCTTTCTGGAATTCCCTTGCTTTCTCTATGATCCAGCAAATGTTGGCGATTTGATCTCTGGTTCCTCTTCTTTTTCTTAACCCAGGTTGAACATCTGGGAGTTATCGTTTCACGTAATGCTGAAGCTTAGCTTGGAGGATTTTGAACATAACCTTGCTAGAATGGGAGATGAGTGCGATTGTCCTGTTTGACCGTTCTTTCGTACTGTCCTTCTTGGGAATTGGGATGAGGACTGACCTTTTCCATTCCTGTGGCCACTGCTGGATTTTCCAGATTTGCTGACATACTGAGTGCAGCACTTCACTAGCATCATCTTTTAGGGTTTTAAATAGCTCTGCTGGAATTCCATCACTTCCACAAACTTTATTGTTTGCCTGTTAAATGAAAATGCCTTGTTCAGCTCATAGATAATCTGAGCCTGCCCACCTGTGAATGGCTGCAAAGAAAAGATTTACACATTCTTCCCAGAGGCTTGGCCATTCCTGGAGATATTTTCAAGACTGAAAACCCTTTTTACTTTACTTCCTCACTGCTTCCCTCTCTATTCTCCCTTTTGACTGTGGTTCCTCATTGCTTCTCTTGGTTTCTATAGAAGAACCTGGCATCCAGACCCAGACAGGATGGTTATTTTGAGACGTTATTCTGCTGTCTCCTTGGTCAGCCAGCTTGTCTCTACACCCTCTCTCTTGGATTCACTGCCCTGCTGTGCAGCAAGCAGAGTGAGCATGGACTTGATGATACTGCTTCCTTTTTTTTTTTTTTTTTTAATTACAGGCATACCTCGTTTTATTGAACGTTTGCGGCAACCTGGCCTTGGCAGATGATGGTTAGCTTTTTTAGCAGTAGAGTCTTTTAAAATCAAGATATGTATGTAGTTTTCTTCAGGTATAATGCTACTGCATACTTAATAGACAACAGTATAATGTGAACATAAGTTTTATATGCATTGGAAACCAAAAAATTCATGTGACTCACTTTATTGTGTTGACTTAAAAACAACATGAGAGTTGTGAGTTAAGTTTTATCTGGGACAAAATGAGGACTGCAGCCAGGGAGACAGCATCTCATACAGCTCTGAGAGACTGCTCCGAAGAGGTAGGTAGGGAAAGTGAATATAAAGATTTTGGTGAAGGAGGAGTTGAGTGTGATCAAGCTCTTAACCTAATAAGAGGTTTTCTGCTAGTCATGAGGAGCTAATGTCTTCATGAAGGGATTTAGTGCTTTTCTAGATATGAGGAGATGCAAAGATTGGGGCAATGAAATCAGTTCTTGAAAATATCCAACTGTCTAAAGACCTGTTCCACCAGATTCTGTGGAGCACAGAGTGCCTTATTCTCTACCCTGAGCTCCCTCAGGGGTGTTGAAGGTCAACAGCTGCAGCAGCCCAGTGTTCAGTCTCCACAGAGGCAGATGGCAAACGCCCTTGGCAAGCACCAGTTTGTAGTTGACAGTTGACAGTAGTTGCTTCATTGTGGTGCTCTGGAACTGAACCCGCCGTATCTCTGAGGGATGCCCTCTGACTTACTGCCACTGGAAATGTTATCTCCTTTGCTTGCCTACTTGTGTAGTGTCTCTCCCCTTCCACCTTAGCTTCAAACAGTAGTCGTTCTGAATATTCATTGAATTATAAAGTCCATTTGATTTTAAATTTCCCTTGAGGTTTTCTGAAGTTTTATTTGTGTAGTTAAGAATTTTTTACCAGTTAAGATGATTCCTTTTCCCCTTGTTATTTAGACTTTTTAAATTATTTTAACTTATGTTACATTTTAGTCTCTAGAAAATGCATTCCCTTTAGTTCTTAAACCTGTGAACACATGCCTATAAGTTGTAGATATGATAACTAATACATGAGAACTGAATGTAGTCAGGTGGTTCAGTTTGTAAACTGAAATTTGTGGTAGATATTTTTGTGTTTTATGAGAATATGTTTCTGTTTTGTTTGTTTGTTTGTTTTTTGAGAATATGTTTCCATAGATGTTTTACTACATGGACTGTAAACTGGACCCAAATTTGGTTTAAAGGATAAACCATTTTTATAAGATGATTTAACTTTTTGCATGAGAATGAATGAAAATTTCTTAGGCTCCTCCAGAGTTACTGGATCTTTCCCTCTGGTTTCTGGAATCTTGGGAGCAGAAAGGGAACTGCCAAGTCTCATTGACTGTGATCTCTTATCTTGGTTTACTGACCTTCCACCCAACAGTGGCTCAGGCTTGAGGTAGATTCCAGTGTTGCCTCATCCTCCAGCAGTTGTTCCGCTGTGTACCTGCTGCACCTGTTCCTCACTGCTGCGGCTTGCTGGGTCTTTTTGTGTCCTGTCAAGAAGATGGGCTGTGCCAGTCTAAATCTTTTTTGACATTCCAGTGTTGACCCTTTTCTGACTTCTGCCAGCAAAATGGATTGGAATACAGCATGAGAAGCCCAAGGCTGTGTTATGTTCAGTTGACTGCCAAGGAACTGCCCTTTTCTTTGTTGAAGGGTCTAGTACTTTTCTCTTGCTTCTCTGTGCAGTCCTTGGCACCGAGGACTGAGAAATTAAAGTTAATTGCTTCTGGGCAAAGTGCGTTTTCACTGATGTTACATTTAAAACAATGTCACATTTGATGGCTTACTTGAAGAAGTTTGCTCTTGTGTGATGCTCTAGTAATGAACTGTTATTTCACTGTTTTACAGAGTACTTAAGATTTCACGTATTTTTGCTGAACTTGTTAAAAAAAAAAAAAAGCGCTTGGGATGATGGATTAACAAGAACATTGAAATTCTGTGAAAAATTTCAAATTGGAGCATATTGAATTTTCACCCTAGTCCAGCAGCTGTGCTGCTCACTTAAATACAGATGAATGAAGACCCCATTCGGAAAGACACCTGGCCAGCGGTCCAGAGCTGATGCAGGTAGGCAGTTGCAGTTCTACACTGACTTTAGTACAATGAATTTGAAACAGTTGTAAAAATGGGGAATGCGCTTGTGTAATTCCTAGTGATTTGCTGTTCTTAAAGCTTTGTGTGAGTCCTAGTATTTTATACGTGTGAAAAACACAGGCTTAGGTTTTTGAAAGGTAGGGAATCATTAGTTTTTCCTGTGGTCTTTTGTAGTAAGTTATGGATGCCCGGTAAATTTAGCAAGTGAATTGTAAATGCTTAAGAGATTTATAGTAAGTAAAGGTTTTATCATTGGTTTTTGAAATAAGTCAAAGTGAGATGACTAGATGAGTATTAGATTTAGTGAGATTTAGAGTATTTAATAGGAAAAAAGGTAAACTCAATTTTTTGTGTATTTACTTGAAAGAACTTTACTGGAATGTAATGTATGGAAATGAAATGAATGTTTAATAGAAATTTTTATTTTTGTGGCATACAGCTGATACTAGAAGTTTAGACTTTGCATGGTTTTTGTCTACCCTAGAGAACTAAAAGGTAAAAGTCTTATAGGCTACAGAATAAAATAGGTAAGTAATGTATTTTTTCGTTGTTGTTTAGTCACTAAGTTGTGTCTGATTCTTTTTCAACCCCATGGACTGTAGCCCCGCAGGCTTCTCTGTCCATGGGATTTCCCAGGCAAGAATACTGGAGTGGGTTGCCATTGATTTCTTTAGAGATCTTTCTGACCCAGGGATCCATCTTGTGTCTCCTGTGTTGGTAGGCAGATTCTTTACCACTGAGCCATCAGGGAAGCCCAGTGTTCTCTTTTGGACTTATATTTTTCTCCATTCCAGAAATATGTTTGAATATTGAAAACATCTGTCAAATATAAGTGAATCTGAGAATTAAGCTAGCAAAATTACTAGTAATCTTAAAATGGTTGCTGTGGTTTAGAATTTATTATATTTATTTGCTATGGAGTTTGTAATTCCTTTGTAGAGGAGCCACCAGGATTAAGATTTTAAGTTCCTTTTATCTCTTTGGTTTTAGTTCCTCTCTTGTGAACATTGATTCAACTGTTTCATTTGTCGATAAGATTAACTTGCAGTCATGGTGACAGACTGGAGTGTAAGTCAGCTGAGAGTTTACTGTTCTGATTCCAACTCTCTCATCAGTTCTGTCCTGCTCTTTTTTAAATTTCTTTACTTCTTAAAAAATTTTAAATAATTTATTTTTGTTTACACCAAGTCTCCGTTACCGCATACAGGTTCTCTAGTTTCTCCTAGCGGGGGCTGCTCTTTGTGGTGCATTGCCGAGACTTCTTGATGCAGAGCACAAGCCCTAGACACACGGGCTTCAGTAGTTGCCACATGTGGGCTCTAGAGCGCAGGTTCAGTTGCCACATGCGGGCTCTAGAACACAGGCTCAAGTTGCACACGGGCTTAAATTGCTCTGTGACATGTGGAATCTTCTCAGACCAGGGATCAAACTTGTGTCCCCCGCATTGGCAGGTGGCTTCTTATCCATTGCACCACCAGGGAAGTCCTGTCCTGCTCTTTTACTAGCTGTGTAAACATTGGTGCATTTTGTATCTTCTTAAGCCTCGTTTTTCCTTATCTAAACAGTAGTACTGTTATGTATCTACTGGGCTTATTATGAAGAAATAAATGTGTTTTTGTGTGTTAGGTGCTTAGCTACATGCCTACCACACTATAGCTGCTCTGCAAAAAGCATTGTTTTTGTTGATCATACTATTTTAACAAAATGCTTATTTCATCTCATATGTTTCAAAAATTGCTGTTGACAAAAGTTTTTGTTGATTATGTTTCTGTAGCTTGAAATAGTAATTGTACCCCAAGTTTTTTTAGGCACATCATTCTGAATTCATCACTCCTATTTTCTTTACTGATTTACTGATTTTCTTTAGTCATATTCTTAGTTAGGAGAGAGGATTGATTAAAGTGATGTGTAGTATGGTATAAGTAATTGAAAGAGCTAAACCAGGAGATGTTACTGTTAAGGGAGAGATTGTCTAAGCCAGTACTTTGATCTTATATTTTCTTATCCTTTGATAATTTCTTAGAGCACGTGGCATAGCACTAAAGACAGAGTAGGTACTCTGTAAATTCCAGTTGGCCTATTTAATATTTTAATGTGTAAGATCCTGGGGTCATTTATTTTTCACTGGTATGTATTATACTCTTAGATTAATGATCCTTTGATCAGTATTATTTATAAAATTAATCATTTGTCCTGTTAGCATAAATGGAGGCTCTGTTACTTTTAAATCCTTATATCAGTAACAAATGTGCCTATTAACAAATAAAATTCACCTAGAAAGGGGGTTTCTTATTTTCATGCGTCAAGAAACCTAGATAGACATTCCAGAGTTGCTATGGTGGCTCAGATATGTCTTTAGTCTAGTGCCATCTCAAGACTGAAACGGGGAGCCTTCAGTGTGTGGGCTCCTAGGATATTTCTCTTCCACTGTGGGCCATTGGCTATCTGGACTTATTACTTAAGGCACCCAGAGCCGAGTACCTGAAGAGAAACAGGCGCAGATGCATGGTGTCTTCTGTTGGGAGTCTTGAAAGTTACATGGGTTCACTTTTGTTGCCTTTTGTTCATTGATGCAGTCTCAAAGGTCTGCTCAGGTTCAAGGGAGTGGGCGTGTACCCTGCTCTATGGGAGATGTGTCAGAGAATTATGGTCATGTTTTAAAACCACCACAGTGGGCAGATCCTAATACCTGACAGTGTTTGTCATTAGGGCATTTGTGATCAAAAATTTGAAAATTGAATATTTGCATTATCTCTGTATACATAAGTGACTTCCCTGGTGGCTCAGACGGTAAAGCGTCTGTCTACAATGCAAGAGACCTGGGTTTGATCCCTAGGTTTGGGAAGATTCCCCTGGAGAAGGAAATGGCAGTCCACTCCAGGACTATTGCCTGGAAAATCCCGTGGACAGAAGAGACTAGTAGGCTACAGTCCATGAGGTCGCAGAGAGTCAGACACGACTGAGTGACTTCACTTTCTTTCTTTTCACTTTCTGTATACATAGTTCAACATAATAGGGATTTCTATTTTTTAAATCACTTAGATTTATTTGTATAATTAGGCTGAATTTTAATCGGTTTCTGAAGTGGTAGTTTATATATTCCTAGTGATGTTGAGCTGCAAGTCCTTTTACCTGATAAAACTTTTTTTCATGTTTTCCTCCCATAGAGTTAGCCTCCATTTTTACTAGTTTGTCAAATATAAATTTTCTCCTTTATGACATATTTTAATCATACTTATAAGTACAGGGAATGGTAATAATAGATGGATGTGCCTAATACTCAGATTAATAACTATTTTTACTATATTCAGATGTTTTTAAAACTTCAATATTTATGCTTACCAATCAATAGAAATTTATGAGTGAAATGTCAAATAGTGCCAAAGACTTTTATCAAAAAGTAGACATTCTGTTCATTTTGATTTTTGCCTTCAGTATTTGTAAACAATGAGTATACAGATTTCTCTTTATTAGATTTTGAAACTTGTTGAGGAATCTTTTTCACATAACATCTTTTTCTCTCATTAGCCTTTTTTTTTTTAAATGAAGTCTATTTAATTTTTTAATTGAAATTAGCTAATTTGCAATGTTGAGTTAGTTTCAGGTATACAGCAAAGTGATTCAGTTGTATATGTGCTGCCGCTACTGCTGCTAAGTTGCTTCAGTCCAACTCTTTGCAGCTCTGTAGACCGTAGCCCACCAGGTTCCTCTGTCCGTGGGAGTTTCCAGGCAAGAATACTGGAGCGGGTTGCCATTTTCTTCTCTGAGGGATTTTCCCGACCCAGAGGTTGAACCTGCGTTCCTTACGTCTCCTGCGTCAGCAGGCAGGTTCTCCACCGCTAGCGCCACCTGCATATGCCTGTCTGCTTTTCAGATTATTTTCCATGTTAGGATATTACAAGATACTGATTGCTCCCTCCACTACATGGTAGGTCCTTGTTTACCGATTCTATATGTGATAGTGTGTTTATGTTAATCAGAAACTCCTAATTTACCCCTCCCCCCATTATATCTCCTTGGTAGCCGTAAGCTTGTCTTCAGTGTCTGTGAGTCTATTTCCGTTTTGTAAGTAAGTTCACTTGTGTTGTTATTTTAACTTTCACGTGTAGGTGATAGCATGTGATGGTTTTCCTTGACTGCAGTTAATAGGATAACCTCTAGGTCTGTACATGCAGCGGCAGTGCCATCCTTTCATCTGTGTTTATGGCCAAGTAATAGTCGATTGTGTATGTGCTGCATCTTGATCCATTCATCTGTTGATGGTTTCTTCTGGGTCTTGGCTGTTGTAATTAGTGCTGTTATGAACACTGAGATGCGATTCCAGTATCATATGGTAGCTCTGATTTTAGTTTTTTAAGGAACCTCTGCACTGTTCTCCATAGTAGCTGTACCAATTTACGTTCTCCAGCTGCCTAGAAGAGTACCACACTCTGTAGCATTTATTGTTTATTGACTTTTTAAAGACAGCCATTCTGACTGGTGTCTATCAGTCAGAGACCTCATTGTTTGTACTTTTGATTTGCATTTCTTTAATAATTAGCAATGTTGAGCTTATTTTCATATGCCTGCTACCCATATCTGTTTAGATCTTCTGTCCTTTTTTGATTGGGTTGTTTTTTGATACTAAGCTGTATGAAGTTTGTATATTTTGAAAATTAATCCCTGTTGGTAGTATCATTTGCAAATATTTTCTCCCAGTCTGTAGATTGACTTTTTGCTTTGTTATGGTTTTCTTTGCTGTACAAAAACTTCTTAAATTTAATTAGATCCCATTTGTAAAATTTTTGCTTTTATTTCCATTACCGTAAGAGACAGAGCCAACCGCCTCCCCCACCTGTTTCCCCCACCTCCCCAAATATTGCTGCAATATATGTTGGAGTGTTCTGTTTTCCTCTAGGAGTTTTACAGTACCCAGTCTTACATTTAAGTCTAATTGCTTTTGAGTTTATTTTTGTATATGGTGTTAAGAGAATGTTCTAATTTCATCTGTTTACATGTAGCTGTCCAGTTTTCCCAGCAGTACTAACTGAAGAGACTGTCTTTTCTCTATTGTATGTTCTTGCCTCCTCACAAACTCTCAATTGTATATTCTTGCCATGCACAAACGCAGAGTGTGTGAGTTTATTTCTAGGCTTTCCATCCTGTCCATTGATCTCTATGTCTGTTTTTGTACGTGTATCATACTGTTTGATTACTGTATCTCTCTAGTATAATCTGAAGTCAGGGAGCATGATTCCTCAGGTGTGTTCTTTCTCAAGATTGTTCTGGCTGTTTGGATTCTTTTGTGCTTCCACACAAATAAAATTTTTTCTTCTAGTTCTATGAAAAATAGCACTGGTAATTTGAAAGGAATTGCATTGGCTGTAGATTGCTTTGGGTAGTGTGGCCATTTTAACATTATTGGTTCTTCCATTCCAAGAACGCAGTATATCTTCAATTTCTTTTCATCAATGTTTTATAGTTTTTGAAGTTCTGGTATTCTGCTTCCTTAGGCTTTATTTATAGATAAATTCTCTTTTTTAATGCTTTATTTTTTTTTATATTTATTTATTAATTTGGCTCCTGTTCATGTATCACAGCCTTCTTGTGGTGAAGAGGCTTGTGTAACTAGAGATCTCTTCAAGAAACTGGAGATATCACGGGAATATTTCATGTAAGGAGGGGCATCATAAAGGACAGAAATGCTAAGGACCCAACAGAAGCAGAATAAGAAGGTGGCAAGAATACACAGAAGAACTATACAGAAAAGGTCTTAATGACTTGAATAACCACGATTTGCTGGTCATTCACCTAGAGTCAGAAACCCTGGAGTATGAAGTCAAGTGGGTCTTAGCATTTACTACCAACAAAGCTAGTGGAAAGGTGGTAGAATTCCAGCTGAGCTATTTACAATCCTAGAAGATGATGCTGTTAAAGTGCTGCACTTAATACGTCAGCAAATTTGGAAAACTCAGCAATGGTCACAGCACTGGAAAAGGTCAGTTTTCATTCCAGTTACAAAGAAAGGCAGTGCCGAAGAGTGTTCAAATGACTGTAAAATTGTACTCATTTCACTTGCTAGCAAGGTTATGCCCCAAATCCTTCAAGCAAGACTTTAGGAGTTTGTGAACCAAGAATTTCCGAATGTACAGACTGGTTGAAAAAAAGGCAGAGGAGCTAGAGATCAGATTGCCAACATTTGTTGGATCATAGAGAAAGCCAGGGAATTCCAGAAAATCGTTTACTTCTGCTTCATTGACTATGCTCAAGCCTTTGACTTTGTGGATCACAATCAATAAACTGTGGAAAATTCTTACAGAGATAAGAATACCAGACTACCTTACTTGTCTCCTGAGAAACTGGTATGCAGGTCAAGAAGCAACAATTAGAGTGGGACATGGAACAGCTGACTGGTTCCAAATTGGGAAAGGAATATGACAAGCTGTGTATTGTCACCCTGTTTATTTAACTTCTATGCAGAGTACACATCATGTGAACTGCTGGGCTGGATGACTCACAGGCTGGAGTCAAGATTGCCGAGAGAAGTATCAACAACGTCAGGTATGTAGATGATCCCACTCTAATGGCAGAAAGTGAAGAGCAACTAAAGAGCTTCTTGGTGAAGGTGAAAGAGAAGAGTGAAAAAGCTGGCTTAAAAATTGATATTCAAGAAACTAAGGTGGTATCCAGTCCCCTCACTTCATGGCAATAGATGGGGGAAAGTGGAAGCAGTGACAGACTTTATTTTCTTGGGTTCCAAAATCAACGCAGACAGTGACGACAGCCATGAAATTAAGACACCTGCTCCTTGGAAGAAAAGCTATGACAACCCTAGACAGTATATTCAAAAGCAGAGACATCACTTTGCTGACAAAGGTCTGTCTAGTTAAGCTATGATTTTTTCAGTAGTTATGTAGGGATGTGAGAGTTGGACCATAAAGAAGGCTGAGTGATGAAGAATTGATGTTTTTTAATTTTGGTGCTGGAGAAGACTCTTGAGAGTCCCTTGGACTGCAAGGAAGTGAAAGGGGTCAATCCTAAAGGAAATCAACCCTGAATATTCATTGGAATGCTTGATGCTGAAGCTCTAGTACTTTGTCTACCTGTTGTGAAGAGCAGACTCATTGGAAAAGACCCTGATGCTGGGAAAGATTGACGCAAGAGAAGAAGGAGGCGATAGAGGTGAGATAGTTAGGTAGCATCACCAACTCAACAGACATAAATCTGAGCAAATTCCTGGAGACGGTGAACGACTAGGGAGCCTGGTGTGCTGCCGTCCTTGGGATCACAAAGAGTCGGACACAACTTGGCAACTGAACAGAAACAACAGTGAATTTATTTGGCTGCACCAGGTCTTAGATGTGGCCCACAGGATCTTCGATCTTCATTGCAACATGGCAGATCTTTTAATTGTGGCATGTGAGCCCTTATTTGTAGCATATGGCCCTAGTTCCATGAGCAGGGATTGAATGTAGGCCTTCTGCATTGGGAGAATGGACTCTTAGGCACTGAACCCCAGTGAAGTCCTTAGAGTCTTTTTGGTGCAGTGGTAAATGAACTTGTTTCCTTAGTCTCATTCTCTTATACTTCATTGTTAGTATACAGATATACAAATGATTTCTGTATATTAATTTTGTATCCAGCAACTTTCAAATTCATTGATGAGCTCTGGTAGTTTTCTGATAGCATCTTTTAGAATTTTCTATGTGAAGAAAGCTGAGTGCCAAAGAATTGATGCTTTTGAACTGTGGTGTTGGAAAAGACTCTTGAGAGTCCCTTGGACTGCAAGGAGATCCAACCAGTCCATTCTAAAGGAGATCAGCCCTGGGTGGTCTTTGGAAGGACTGTTGCTAAAGCTGAAACTCCAATACTTTGGCCACCTCATGCGAAGAGTTGACTCATTGGAAAAGACTCTGATGCTGGGAGGGATTGGGGGCAGGAGAACGGGACGACCGAGGATGAGATGGCTGGATGGCATCACCGACTCGATGGATGTGAGTTTGAGTGAACTCTGGGAATTGGTGATGGACAGGGCGGCCTGGTGTGCTGCGATTCATGGGGTCGCAAAGAGTCGGACACGACTGAGCGACTGAACTGAACTGATGCATAGCGTTATGTCATCTTGACAGTTTTACTACTTCTTTAAACTTCTAAAAAAGCTTTGGCTAAAAATGTATTTATTGTTTCTGTCATGATTACTATATAAATATTGAACATTTGAGCCAAGTAATGCAGTTTGGTTACTTTTTTTTTGGTACATTATGTTTTTCTTGGAGTTTTGTGATTGCCTTATTTTTTTTTTCTATTTGTTTAAGTTTCTTTGCAAGTTGGAGTCTCCTAGAACCTCTAACAGCTTTATGAAACTCCTCTCAATATAATTTCCTGCATGCCGAATGTAATGGATAATCCATCTGTCCTTGTTTTTCTTAAGAGAGTTTTTTCTAGCACCTTCTGTCATTTTCTATTCTGTTGATTATTCTCTCGATCTGATACAACATTGTCATCCTTGGAGTTTCTTTTTCCTCTTTTATATGTTAGAGTCTCCTTTTTCTTGGTTGCTGTGCCTTCGTTTCTTAGTGTATACTCTTGCCTAGCTAAAGCGTGTACACCTTTGAAAGTTACATGAATAGGCAGTGGATGAGTTGATTGTTAGAAAGCTACAGGGGTCATGTATAGTGATTCATTCATATTCTTTACTTTCAGTTCTCAGATTTATTGAAATTGTCTTTAATAACAGTTTTCAAAAATGCACATAAAAAGGGCTTCTTTGGTGGCTCAATGATAAAGAATCCGCCTGTCAATGTAGGAGACGTGGGAAGATCCCACGTGCTAAGGGGCCATCATACCCATGCGCTACCACTATTGAGCCTGTGCTCCACAACCAGAAAAGCTGCTGCAGCGAGAAGTCTGCACTGCAACTAGAGAAAGCCTGCGCAGCCAAAAATAGATAAATAACACAGTAAAAGGAAATTAAAAAAATGCTGATTATTTTGGAACTTGTGTCTGGATGAGTTTGTTAAAACAGTTTTGAGTGTATAGTTTTTCTTGCCTGTTACTGTTTAGGACAATCCAGATGATTGTACTGTTAGGTGAGTCATAGAACAGTTTATTTTGTAAATTATGCTTGTTTTTCCTCACTTCAATTAGCAAATAGATGTAACTGTTGCTACCTAGTGAAGGGTCTTGTTCTGTTTTCCACTGGAAAATTTGTGATCCTCAGATGGGTGACATGAAGCCATTGTGAATAACAAACTAATCTTAGTGCCCAGTTAATGTATACATACCTACCTGTTCTTCTCTTTCTTGCCTTTTCCACTGAACAGTATGTAGTTGTGACCTCTTAGCAATATATAGAGAAATGGCTCATGGTTCTTTACAACTGAATAGTATTCCATTGTGTAGAAGTACGAAGTTAGTTTGTAGAGTAGTCATCTATTTGGACATTTGTGTTGTTTCTACTCTCTTGCTATTGGAAATAATAACTGCAGTGAATAGCCTTGCCCATTTGTCTTACCCTAGATTTCTTACCATAGATTTCTTGAGGTAGCACTGAATCAGATCTTAAATATATATATAGTTATATAAGATACCATCACCTTCCCCTGTACGGGCTTTGTACCACTTTGCACTCCTGCCAGCAAGTAATTTGTCAGTGTTTCTTACACAGTCTTGCCAGTGATGTATGTCATCAGCAGTGTAGGTTTTTTTCCATCTGATGGACGAGGAAGGGTATCACTGTAGTTTTAAAGGCCTCTTTGGCCTTTTTCTGTTCTTATCTCACCCATTTTTTCTCTCCTGCTTTCTGAAAGTCTTTTAATGTCAGAGATGGTAACCTTTGTCTGTGTTGTGACTAATTTATCTTACACGCTGCTGTGTGGCATCGGCTTCTTGGAGAAAGCTTTTTTGCGTCCTTGTCGCTTGCTCCCAGCTGTGTGGGTCCCAGCCTGCTTCTCAGGAGTTGTGCTGGGCTTCTGACATGGCTTCTTGAGTCCTGTGTGTCTACAGTGCTTTCCTCTCAATTTCTGGAGTATCTTCCAATAATTTTGAGAGATTTGTTTAAGCCGTAAATTTTTGAGCCCATATGTGAATGTAAATGCCAGTTGGTAATTTATCTGATTACAGAATTCAGGCTTTGAAGTAATTTTGCCTCAGTTTTGAAGGCATCAGTTAACCTCTTGTTAATCTAGCCCAGTGTTGATGGTCAAAGAATAAGTCTAGTACCTCTTTATTTTTTATAAAGAATTTTTAAAAAATAGACTATTTTGTAGAGCAATTTCAAGTGATAACAAAATTGAGCCATAGGTACAATGATTGCTCATATATCCCCTGTCTCTTCAGTGTTTCCCAGCAGCAGCATCCCACACCCAATTGTGCTTTTGTTAAATAAATGCATTTGTTACAGTGACTCAGCATCATCCTAGGTCTGTCGATCACCGTAGTGTTCACTCTTGCTGATGTATGCTCTGTGGGTCTTGACAAATAAGTAATGACACAAATCCACCTTTAGAGTATCATACAGAGTGGCTTCACGGCCCTAAAATTCCTCTTTGCTGCAGCTATTCATCCCTGCCTCCCCCTTAACCTTTTATTGTCTGACCTTTCATTGTCTCCATAGTTTTTGACTTTTCCAGAATATCATATAGTTGGAGTCCTAAAATATGCAAACTTTATCAGGTTAGTATTATGGATGTAAGTTTCCTCCATGTCTTTTCATGGCTTGATGGCTCTTTTTTCTTTCAGTACTGAATAATCTGTTGTCGGGATATAGTACCAAGTGTTTATCCATTCACCTACTGAAGGATGTCTTGTTGATTGCTTCCAAGTTTTGGCACTTATGAATAGAAGTCCTATGAACATCCATGTGTAGGCTTTTGTATGGATATAAATTTTCNGCTGGGAGGGATTGGGGGCAGGAGAACGGGACGACCGAGGATGAGATGGCTGGATGGCATCACCGACTCGATGGATGTGAGTTTGAGTGAACTCTGGGAATTGGTGATGGACAGGGCGGCCTGGTGTGCTGCGATTCATGGGGTCGCAAAGAGTCGGACACGACTGAGCGACTGAACTGAACTGATGCATAGCGTTATGTCATCTTGACAGTTTTACTACTTCTTTAAACTTCTAAAAAAGCTTTGGCTAAAAATGTATTTATTGTTTCTGTCATGATTACTATATAAATATTGAACATTTGAGCCAAGTAATGCAGTTTGGTTACTTTTTTTTTGGTACATTATGTTTTTCTTGGAGTTTTGTGATTGCCTTATTTTTTTTTTCTATTTGTTTAAGTTTCTTTGCAAGTTGGAGTCTCCTAGAACCTCTAACAGCTTTATGAAACTCCTCTCAATATAATTTCCTGCATGCCGAATGTAATGGATAATCCATCTGTCCTTGTTTTTCTTAAGAGAGTTTTTTCTAGCACCTTCTGTCATTTTCTATTCTGTTGATTATTCTCTCGATCTGATACAACATTGTCATCCTTGGAGTTTCTTTTTCCTCTTTTATATGTTAGAGTCTCCTTTTTCTTGGTTGCTGTGCCTTCGTTTCTTAGTGTATACTCTTGCCTAGCTAAAGCGTGTACACCTTTGAAAGTTACATGAATAGGCAGTGGATGAGTTGATTGTTAGAAAGCTACAGGGGTCATGTATAGTGATTCATTCATATTCTTTACTTTCAGTTCTCAGATTTATTGAAATTGTCTTTAATAACAGTTTTCAAAAATGCACATAAAAAGGGCTTCTTTGGTGGCTCAATGATAAAGAATCCGCCTGTCAATGTAGGAGACGTGGGAAGATCCCACGTGCTAAGGGGCCATCATACCCATGCGCTACCACTATTGAGCCTGTGCTCCACAACCAGAAAAGCTGCTGCAGCGAGAAGTCTGCACTGCAACTAGAGAAAGCCTGCGCAGCCAAAAATAGATAAATAACACAGTAAAAGGAAATTAAAAAAATGCTGATTATTTTGGAACTTGTGTCTGGATGAGTTTGTTAAAACAGTTTTGAGTGTATAGTTTTTCTTGCCTGTTACTGTTTAGGACAATCCAGATGATTGTACTGTTAGGTGAGTCATAGAACAGTTTATTTTGTAAATTATGCTTGTTTTTCCTCACTTCAATTAGCAAATAGATGTAACTGTTGCTACCTAGTGAAGGGTCTTGTTCTGTTTTCCACTGGAAAATTTGTGATCCTCAGATGGGTGACATGAAGCCATTGTGAATAACAAACTAATCTTAGTGCCCAGTTAATGTATACATACCTACCTGTTCTTCTCTTTCTTGCCTTTTCCACTGAACAGTATGTAGTTGTGACCTCTTAGCAATATATAGAGAAATGGCTCATGGTTCTTTACAACTGAATAGTATTCCATTGTGTAGAAGTACGAAGTTAGTTTGTAGAGTAGTCATCTATTTGGACATTTGTGTTGTTTCTACTCTCTTGCTATTGGAAATAATAACTGCAGTGAATAGCCTTGCCCATTTGTCTTACCCTAGATTTCTTACCATAGATTTCTTGAGGTAGCACTGAATCAGATCTTAAATATATATATAGTTATATAAGATACCATCACCTTCCCCTGTACGGGCTTTGTACCACTTTGCACTCCTGCCAGCAAGTAATTTGTCAGTGTTTCTTACACAGTCTTGCCAGTGATGTATGTCATCAGCAGTGTAGGTTTTTTTCCATCTGATGGACGAGGAAGGGTATCACTGTAGTTTTAAAGGCCTCTTTGGCCTTTTTCTGTTCTTATCTCACCCATTTTTTCTCTCCTGCTTTCTGAAAGTCTTTTAATGTCAGAGATGGTAACCTTTGTCTGTGTTGTGACTAATTTATCTTACACGCTGCTGTGTGGCATCGGCTTCTTGGAGAAAGCTTTTTTGCGTCCTTGTCGCTTGCTCCCAGCTGTGTGGGTCCCAGCCTGCTTCTCAGGAGTTGTGCTGGGCTTCTGACATGGCTTCTTGAGTCCTGTGTGTCTACAGTGCTTTCCTCTCAATTTCTGGAGTATCTTCCAATAATTTTGAGAGATTTGTTTAAGCCGTAAATTTTTGAGCCCATATGTGAATGTAAATGCCAGTTGGTAATTTATCTGATTACAGAATTCAGGCTTTGAAGTAATTTTGCCTCAGTTTTGAAGGCATCAGTTAACCTCTTGTTAATCTAGCCCAGTGTTGATGGTCAAAGAATAAGTCTAGTACCTCTTTATTTTTTATAAAGAATTTTTAAAAAATAGACTATTTTGTAGAGCAATTTCAAGTGATAACAAAATTGAGCCATAGGTACAATGATTGCTCATATATCCCCTGTCTCTTCAGTGTTTCCCAGCAGCAGCATCCCACACCCAATTGTGCTTTTGTTAAATAAATGCATTTGTTACAGTGACTCAGCATCATCCTAGGTCTGTCGATCACCGTAGTGTTCACTCTTGCTGATGTATGCTCTGTGGGTCTTGACAAATAAGTAATGACACAAATCCACCTTTAGAGTATCATACAGAGTGGCTTCACGGCCCTAAAATTCCTCTTTGCTGCAGCTATTCATCCCTGCCTCCCCCTTAACCTTTTATTGTCTGACCTTTCATTGTCTCCATAGTTTTTGACTTTTCCAGAATATCATATAGTTGGAGTCCTAAAATATGCAAACTTTATCAGGTTAGTATTATGGATGTAAGTTTCCTCCATGTCTTTTCATGGCTTGATGGCTCTTTTTTCTTTCAGTACTGAATAATCTGTTGTCGGGATATAGTACCAAGTGTTTATCCATTCACCTACTGAAGGATGTCTTGTTGATTGCTTCCAAGTTTTGGCACTTATGAATAGAAGTCCTATGAACATCCATGTGTAGGCTTTTGTATGGATATAAATTTTCACCTCCTTTGGGTAAGTTTCAGGGAGCATAATTTCTGGATCGTATGGTAAGAGTTTTGTTAGAAACTGCCAAATGTGCATTTCCGTCAGCTCTGAGTGAGAGTTCCAGTCGTTCACGTCCTCTCCAGCGCTTGCTGTTGCCATTCTCGCCCTTCTAATGGGTATATTAGTGGTGCCTCATTGTTTTGAGCCTGTATTTCTCTGATGGCCTATGATACAGAGCATCTTTTCAGTGTTTATTTGCCATCTCTATCTTCTTTGATGAGGTGTATATTAAGGTTTTTGATTCATTTTTTAAAGGATGTTTATAATCTGTTTTCTTGTTGCTGAATTTTAAAAGTTTTGTATATTATAGATAACAGTACTTTATCAGATATGTCTTTCACAGATATTTTCTTAGCATCTTGACATTGTCTTTCATAGAGCAGAAGTTTTAAATTTTAATTAAGTCTGACTTATCAGTTATTTTTTTCATGGGATTGTGCCTTTGGCATTGTATTGGGTTGGCCAAAGTGTTCCTTTGGTTTTAAAGTAAAAATAAAAAGACACTTTTTTCATTTTCTTCAAGAACTTTATTGGACGACATATTCATTGTTTTTTTTCCATTACCTTCTGTGAGTTTTTTTTTAGGCAACTTCGTAATTCCTTCTTCCCAAAACTTTAGATCTTCTTGAGCAAAGAACTGTTCCAGGTGCTTTTTACAGTCTTCCAGGGATTTGAAATTGTTTCCATTAAGAGAATTTTGTAAAGACTGAAATAAATGGAATTTTGAAGGTGCAGTGTCTGGTGAAATGGTATATGAATCAGAAGTTCCCAGCAAAGCTGTTAGTTTTTGCCTGATCATCAAAGGAACATGCGCTCTTGCGTTATCTTGATGAAAAGATTTTGTGTTTTCTGTTGACTAATTCTGGATACTTTTTGTCAGGTGGTCTAATTGGGAGCAGTACTTGTTGGAATTGTTTGATTTTCTAGAAGGAGCTCATAACAGAGGACTCCGTTACAAATCCCACCATATATACTATATAGTCTTTGGATGAAGACCAGTCTTTGGTGTGGTGGTTCCTTTTGCTTGTCCCACAGTCTCTTCCAGTTATTATTCAGTGACTACTTTTCATCACCCGTCACAGTTGTTTTAAAAACAGAATGTTTTCATGACGTTTAAGTAGAATTGCTTGCAGAAATAACCGTTTCTTCATGGGGCTTCCCTGGTGATGCAGTAGTGGTCAGGAATTCACCTGCCGTTGCAGTGGACATGGGTTTGGTCCCTGGTCTGGATCCCACATGTTGCAGGACAGCTAAGCCCGCTGTGCCACAGCTACTGAAGCCCACATGCCTAGAGCCTGTGCTCTGCAGTAAGAGAAGCCCTGGGCGCTTCAGCTAGAGAAAGCTGATGTGCAACAGCAAAGCCCCAGCACAGCCAAAAATAATTTTTTTTTTTTTTTTTTTTTTTTAATAAAAGAAGGTTTTTCCCACTTATGTGAAACCCGAATACCAAAGTGATTAACATAACCAGGCTGGCGCAAATGATTTTCAGCACTTGATGTTTTTAGTATGTTGACTGTCTCCCACGTGGTATAACATTGATCTTTCTCAGTTAATGTCTGCGTTTAATGTTTATCAACTTCAACTGGTCTACCTGATAAGTCACAGCACCTTCTCCATACAGTACATAAATCAGTTGTGTTTTCTTGAAATAATAAAGTTTTCTTCTGTCTTCAGTATTAAAACAACTGGAAATGGCTACACAAAATTTCACCAATTTTGATTTTTTTTTTTTTTGATGCACACTGAGGCGACAGCTGTCACAATACAGTCTAACAGAATTGTTTCAAATGAAGTTAAAGACAGCTAAGCACTACCACAGCTATCTTATAGGAAAACTGAATGAACTTTTTGGCAGACTCAGTATCTAAAATGTGTTCAGCATAACCAAGGTTATCTAGATTTTCTCCTGTTACTACCTTTTAGGGATTTTATGTTTTATAGCTTTTAGTTTTACATTTAGGTATATGATCTGTTATGAGTGCATTTTTGTGATGGATGTAAGGTCTGTGTCTAAATTCACTTTTCTCCATGTAGAAGTCCAGTTGTTCAGCACCATTTGTTGAAAATGAAAACACTGTCTTCATTTGTATTACCTTTGTTCATTTGTCAAAGGACAGTTGACTGTATTTATGGAGGATCTCTTATGGGCTTTCTATTCTGTTTTTTTTTTTTTTTTTTTTAATCTATTTGTTTATTCTTTCACCAATTCCTTTACACTGTCATGATTAATGTAGCTATATGCTGGGTCATGAAGTCCAGTAATGTCCTCCAGTTTTGTTTTTCAACTTCAATATCCTGTTGGTTGTATCTTTTTGTCTCTCCATAAGAACTCTAGAATCAGTTTGTTGATATCCTCAAAATAACTTGCTAGGAATTTGATTGGGATTGCGTTTAAAGTCTGTGGATCAAGTGGGGAAGAGCTGACATCTTGATGATATTGAGTCTTCCTGTCTTTAGTTTCTTTGATCACAGTTTTGTAGTTTACCTCATATATATATTTTGTATGTTGAGTCAGTACTGATATCTTCTTTCATCTTTCATACTAGTGATTTGTATCTTTTATTCTTAGCACAGCTAGAGATTTATCAGTTTGGATCTTTTTGAAAAACCAGGTTTTGATTTTGTTGATTTTTCTCTGTTGACTTGCTAATTTAAATTTTGTTGATTTCTAAGTTTTATAATATCTGCTTACTTTGCATTTAATTTGCTCTTCTTTTTCTGGTTTCCTAAGTTGGAAGCGTAGGTTTTTGGTTTTAAATCTTTGCTCTTTTCCGATATATGCATTTCATTTAGTCCTATAAATTTTCCTTTAGTTAGTATCAGACACTCAGTCATGTCCAACTCTTTGCAACCTCATGGACTGTAACCTGCCAGGCTTCTCTGTCTATGGAATTCTCCAGGCAAGAATACTGTAGTGGGTTGCCATTCCTTTTTCCAGGGGATCCTCCCCAATCCAGGGATCATCTCCTGCATTGCAGCCAGATATTTTACCATCTGAGCCACCCAGGAAGCTCAAATACCTCTTTGAGCACTGCTTTATCTGAATCCCACAGATTTTAGTAAATTGTACTTTCATTTTCATTTAGTTCAAAATATTTTTGTCTTAAAATTTCATCTGCAAATCATGTGTTTAGAAGTGTGTTATTTAATCTTCGAGTGTTTGGGGATTTTCCAGCTGTCTTTCTATTACTGAGTGTAGATCTCATTGTGGTCTGAGGATATTTCTTTTATCCTCTTTTAAATTTGTTAAAGTGTGTTTGATGGTTCACAATATAGGCCCTCTTGATAAATACGCCAAGGGATCTTGAGAAGAAGGTATATTCTTCAGTTGTTGGATAAAGTGCTATATATGTATGTCAGTTTTATCCATGTGATTAATGGTAGTATTGGGTTCAGCTGTGTCTCTTTCTGATTTTCTTAAGGCTGAAGCTGTCCATTTCTGATAGAGATAGTGAAGTGTTTTCAACTGTGATAGCGAATTCATCTATTTCTCCTTGTAGTTCCTATTGGTTTTGCCTCAACTAGTTTGATGCTCTGTTGTTAGGTACATACGCATTAAGGATTGTTATGTCTTCTTGGAGAACTGAGACCATAATCGTTACATAATGCTTTTCTGTATCCCCAGTGGATTTCTTTGCTCTTAAATCTCTCTCTGAAATTGGCAGCTCAGCTGGTAAAGAATCCACCTGCAATGCAGGAAACCTGGGTTTGATCCCTGGGTTGGGAAGATCCCCTGGAGAAGGGAAAGGCTACCTACTCCAGCAGTCTGGCCTGGAGAATTCTGGACTGTGTATAGTCCATGGGATCACAAAAAGTCAGATACGACTGAGTGACTTTCACTTTTACTGGGAGGCCCAAATACCCCTTTAAGGGCTTTCTCTTGATATTTGTTACCTTGGTACCTCTTTCTCCATCTGTTTACTTTCACTCTAAATATATCTTTGTTTTTAAAGTGAATTTCTTACAGAAAATATACAATATGGTATTGCTTTTTCATTCAGTATGGCAATCTCTTTATTGGAGTGCTTGCTTAGACCATTGGCATTTAAGGAGATTATTGGATTAATATCTGCCATACGTATTGCTATATTGCCCTTCTTCTTTGTTCATATTTTTGTCTTCTACTCTTTTTCTGCCTTTTAAGGTTCTTTTTCTTGCTTATTTATTTATGGTTGCACTGTGTTGTCATTGCTGTGCACAGCCATCCTTCTAGTTTCTACGAGTGGGTACTACTTTCTAGTTGCAGTCCTCAGGCTTCTCACTGTGGTGACTTCTCTTGTTGCAGAGCACAGGCACTCAGGCATGCAGGCTTCAGTAGTTGCTGTGGACTTCAGTAGTGTGGCACTTGGGCTCTGGAACAAGCAGGCTTCTGTGGTTTTGGTGGGTTGGCTCAGTGGTTGTGGCTCACAAGCTTAGTTAGTTGCCCTGTGGTACATGTGATCTTCCCAGACAAGGGATAGAACCCGTGTCCCCTCTATTGGTAAGCAAATTCTTAACCACTGGACTACAAGGCAAGTCACCTTTGATGGTTTTAATTGAGCATTGTGCTTGATTCCCTTTACTCTCTTTTCTTACCTTGTCAATTATACTTTAAAAAAAAAACCTTTTAGCTCTAGAGTTTGCAGTATACAACTAATTCCGGTACACTGTCAAATAATGTGGTAGAGCTTCATTGGCAGTGAAAATATCTTATGACAGCAAAGTATTCTAATTCTTCCACTCTAGTCCTTGGTATTATTGTCTTTCACTTTCATATACGCTCCATAATCATCTAGTACATTGTTGCTAATATTACTCTGAACAAAATGTTATCAGTTCAATTAAAAATCAGAAAAATAAAAGTTTTTAGATTACTTTCACTTATTTTATTTCTAATGTTCTTCCTTTATGTAGATCTGAGTTTCAGAGCTATCTTGTTTTTCTTCTCTTTGAATAATTTCTTCTAACATTTTTTGAAGGGCAGATCTACTGGCAACAGATTCCCTCATCTGTGTTTGAGCAAGTCTATTTCTCTCACTTTTGAAGGATACTTTTGCATAATACAAAATTTTAGGTTTTTTCTTTCTTTTCACTATAAATATTTCGCTCCAGTATCTTTTTGCTTCCATGCTTTCTGAGGAAAAGTAGGATCTAATTCTTAATTTTGCTTTTTTTCTATTATGGCTTCTTAAGAGGTTTTTTCCCTTTATCTTTGATGTTTCTCACGTTTGAATATGAAAAGCCTATTTAGGTTTTATTTTTGTTTACTTGGCACTTTTCCTGGCTGGTGTTGTCTGCGCTTCCTTGTCTGTGGTTTGGTGTCTGACATTAATCTGGGGCAAATTGTTGTTATTACTTTACATATTTTTTCCTGTTTCTTTCTTGTCTTTCTGATATTCTCATTATGTACATATTACACTTATGTTGTTATTTAACAGTTCTTGGATATTCTATTTTTCCCTGCATCTTCATCTTTTTTTTCTCTTTACTTTTCAGTATTGGAAGTTTCTTTTGACATATCTTCAAGCTCAGAAGTTGTTTCCTTAGCTGAGTCTACTTGGTCTACTAATGAGTCTATCAAAGCATTCTTCATTTCTGTTTGGTGTTTTTGATTTCTGCTGTATCTTAAATCTCTTTGATCTTTAAATTATTTTGGTTATGCTGGATCGTCTTTAAAACTTCCCTGGTGGCTCAGACGGCAAAGTGTCTGCCTGCAATCCGGGAGACCCAGGTTCAACCCCTGGATTGGGAAGATCCTCTGGAGAAGGAAATGGCACCCCACTCCACTCCAGTACTCTTGCCTGGAAAATCCCATGGATGGAGGAGTATGGTAGGCTACTGACCATGGGGTCACAAAGGGTCTTTGCTGTGCAGGCTTTTCATTGCAGTGGCTTCTTGTTGTGTGGAGTCCTGGCTCTAGGCCAGTGGGCTCAGTAGTTGCTGTTCCTGGGGTCTGTCTAGAATACAGGCTCTAGTAGTGGCATAGCGGCTTAGTTGTTCTGCAGTATGTAGGATCTTCCCAGACCAGGGATCAAACCCATATTTCCTGCACTGGCAGTGGATTCTTTACCACTGAACTGTCAGGGGAGCCCATCTGCCATGTCTGTCTGTTTTTTCTTAAACATTCCATTTTTCTGCTTATATTACTCATTTGTTCTCATTTGTTGTCCACTTTTTTCATTAGAGCCTCTTTGAGGGTGGAGATATTGAATAATATCCTCTGTATTAAGGAGGAACTTTGAGACCAAAAGTGAAGTGGGCATAAAGTGTGATTATGAAATTTATGGTGGGTTGACAGGATCAGCTGGACGACCATCCATAGCCATTTGCAGCTGCACTTCATACGGCTGAAAGGGCTCTTCTAGAGATGCTTCGAGTAGATTTGATCTCTGTTCAGTCTGCATCTTCATGTATGAGCTGCCCACTTCATCAGTGTATGTCAGCATGCTGGGTGAAACTGAGGGGGAGTGGCTCTCTTAGCATTTGGGATCATGTTTGGCAGTTTTCATCTGTGAAGTAGAATGGACAGTCCTGTACAGGCCAACTGTCTCTCCTTTTCCGTTTATCTTTTTAGAATTGTTATGTAACTGCAGAAATTTATGTTTAAAAACTGCACATATTGATATAATGCCAAGGAGAGAACTTTGCAGATAACCCAGAAGCCTTCTTCCTCCACCCAGGTGGATTCTGTTACTTAATGTGAATTTTGATCAATGTGGTATACATTTTGAAGCACTCTGTAGATATTGATAAGTTGTTTTCTTATTCAAAATATATGAATTTTCATTGTGACTTTGTGTTTGAAACATGAAGTTTTAGAAGATTGTTTAATTTTCAGATGTTGGGGTATTTACAAATATTTATTTCTAATTTAATTCTGATGTAGTCAGAGGACTTATTCTGTATGGTTTCATGTTAAGTGTATTGAGAGTGTGTATTGAGAGTTTGTATTCTGAGTAACATATGGTGTATCTGGGTTAATGCCCCATGTGAACTTGGAAAAAAGGTTTATTTTGGCATTACTGAATTAACATTCTGTAAATGTCATCTAAGTCTAGTTGGCTGTTTGTGATGTTTAGGTCTCCTATATCCTTTTCTTATGTTTTTACCCCCTTGTTATATCAATTACTGAGAAGTGTTTATATTTTTAAATATGAGTGTGTCAATTTTTCTTATTCTATCAGTTTTTGTTTCATATATTTCAGTATACTATAATTAGGTTTATATACTTTTAAGATCGTTATAGCTTCCTTTTTTTTTTTTCCCTGTTTTGTTGATTTTTGACTGTGCTACATGACTGTGGGATCTTAGTTCCCTGAGCAGATATTGAACTCAGGCCCTCAGTAATGACAACTGGGAGCCCTAACCGCAGGACCACCAGCCCTGTTGTGATTTCTTTTTTTTTTTTTTTTTTTTCTTTTAAAAGTATTTTATTAAGGATCTTTATAGAGCAACATCCAGGCTCCAGACCCAGGGGCCAAGGAAATCTGTCTTGCCTTGGTTACTGGCTAGGGCATGGCAGGCAGCTCTAGCGTCCCACTTTTCTGTTCATGGGGTCAGTAGGCAGCATTTTCATCTCTGGGTTCCACAGTGTTCCCGTGATGAAGCAAAGGCTTCTTAGGGCCAGTCTTACCGGTTGGGTCCCAAGGCANCAGACCCAGGGGCCAAGGAAATCTGTCTTGCCTTGGTTACTGGCTAGGGCATGGCAGGCAGCTCTAGCGTCCCACTTTTCTGTTCATGGGGTCAGTAGGCAGCATTTTCATCTCTGGGTTCCACAGTGTTCCCGTGATGAAGCAAAGGCTTCTTAGGGCCAGTCTTACCGGTTGGGTCCCAAGGCAGCATGATTTTTACCTTGATGCCCAGCACACCCTGTCTGAGTAGCACGTGGCGTGCGGAAGTGTCAACATAGTAGTTAACAGGATCCCCACTGTGGATCATGAGGCCGTCCACAAACTTTATGGATTTAGCCCCCTATCCTTGGAGCTCCCAGACACCACGACCTCACAGCCTTTGGCCTCATGATAAACCTCAGCACACCATAGTAGGCCCTTTGCACAGCAAGGCCTCTTAGGAGTCTGTAAGGCAGAGAGACTCTGCCTGGACAATGGCACACAGACTTCCTGTGGCTGCCTTTTCAGCATATAGCTCTACACTGCCCTCAGGGAAGTTGCATCTCTTCTGAACCACAGCAGTCAATCCCCGGATCCACCAGCCCTCCTCACCAAGAGCATTCTCTGTCCTTGTGGCTATGATAATGATTTCTGTCCTGGTTGATGTGACTCAGACCTCACCTCCAGAGGACCCATCTTCAGCCATCTCCTGAGAGAAACTCGTTCCGTTCAGCTTTGAAGATGCCATCTTCTTCAAAGTTAAATTTTCTCTTCTTGGAAATCTGCACTGCCATCTTACCTCCCACACCCCGGAAAGGAAAGAGTGTTGTGGCTTTTTAATTGACTCTGTTATTTATAATTTTGGAATATCCTTTTTGATGCCTGATACCTTTGATTTTAATAATTATTCCTTCCTTCTTTGTCTGGTCTCTTAGTTGATGTATTTAAACTATATTTAGTGAAATAATATTGTTGGGGTTGGAAAGATTTTTGCTATGTATAGTATTCACAAGTTTTCTTTATCTTAGCACCACCTTAAAGATTTATTCCACTGCTTTTTCTGGCTAACATTGTTTCTGACAACAAATCTGGAGCCACTGTTTTATTTCCCTAAATTTAAGATGTCTTTTATTGTTAGGCTGTTTAGAAGTATTTTCTGTGTCACTGGTTTTCAGAAATTGGTTAGAATGTGCCTTGTGGTTTTTCCCTTTGTTTTTTATCTTACTTTGGCTTCATTGACCTTGTTGGCTCTATGTTTGTGTACTTATCACATCTGAAAACCTTTCTGCCATTATTTTTGTCAGACTTTTTCTTTACCCCCCTGTCCTCTTTTGTGGAGTCCATTTCATTTATGCTGGGCCGGTTGCTATTGTCCTAGAAGTCACCCAGGCTATTTGTGTTCTATTTTGGATATGTTGTGTTACAGGTCTCACATTCACTGCTTTTTTAATTTGTGGGGTCTGATCTGCTACTAACCACATCCAGTGGATTTTTTTTTTCTTCTTCATTTTGGATCATGTATTTTTCATCAGTTTCATTTATTTCTTCTCCTTCCCCATTCAAGTGTTCTAAGTGTTTATGCCTTCCTTTAACTGTTTGGGCATAGTTGTTAATCATTCTTTTAGCATCTTTGCTTGCTAATTACATTGTTTTGGTTATAATCTGTTTGCTTATGGGGTTACAGTCTGCTCCTTTCCCACAGACTTAGTACTTGTAGTTGGGGTATCGGACATCTAAAGTGTCCAACCCAAATGTGGAGCATTGGGTTTTACTGGTGTCCTTTCCTGAATATTGGAGTTTTGTTTTGGCAAGCAAGTTCTGGGATGTGTCTGTAGCAGCTTTTCTTCTTAGGGCTGCTTCATCCTCCTGCCAAGGAATTATCTTTATGGTTTTTCCTGATTGTCCTGGGTGTTCAAAGAGGTGGCTAGATGGAATGTGAACAGTTCTCATGCCTTTGCAAGTTAGTGTCTAGCCAAAGATTGAAGACCACCGTACCTTTTCCAGATGTTTGGAGCCCCCTGTGAGATCTCTTTCCTTGCCAGTGCTCTCACCCACAGCTGCCAGCCTACCTCGCCTCCTGAGCTTCCATCTGACTCTCAGTGTAGCACAACCTCAGTCTCCTTGGTTACCCTTCACGCACCATTGTCCTCAAATGGTTCTTCAGATGCACTTGGTTGGCGTAGGGGCCCTTGTGTGGGTGTTCGGCTCCCTGGTTCCCTTGTCCTGTGCTGCCTGTTGTCCTGATGTCTGCATCCAGGTGTTTCATGTCTCTTGTCCCATTTTCTAGTTGGTTGTGGCAAGATGAGTTCTATACCTTTTAGTACTTTATGATTAGGATTGTCACGTTTTTTGGCTGGAGTTTTTATCCATGTGATTTTGCTTTTTGTGTGTTTTGTGGCCAATTTAGGCAGATAAACCGCTCTTCCTGTCATTTTATCTTCCCAGAACCCCTTATATCTTCCATTTAAAAGATAAGTAAGCAAATGGTTTTCTTACATTTTGGCTATTTTGAGTTTTTTTTTGTTTTTTTGCTACATCTTGTGGATTGTGGGATTCTGCAGAGTTCCCTAACTAGGAATGCAACCTGGGCCTTTGGCAGTGAAAGCAGAGTAGTGCAGAGTCCTAACCCCTGGGCCTCCAGGGAATTCCCTTGTGGTTTATTTTAATTGCATAGTTTACATGGCAGTTTTTCATAAGTTAACTTTTTTCCTGAGTTTGAACTATTTTTTAATCCAGTTTTCATTGACATATACTCACTTCTCTTTTAGGCCATGCTGGTGTATCTGCAAGCATGATGAAGAAAAGAACATCCCACAAGTAAGCGGTTCTGAAACTTGCCTTTTTATGTATTTATTTTTTAAGTAACTAATTTTAATTGGAGGATAATTGCTTTAAACATTGTGAAAGTTTTTGCCATACATTGACATGAATTGGCCACGGGTGCACACGTGCCCCACTTCCTGAATCCCACTCCCTCGTCCCTTCCCACCCCATCCCTCTGGGTTGTCCCAGAGCACCGGCTTTGAGTGCCCTGTTTCATGTGTTGAACTTGTACTGGTTATCTATTTTACAGAAACTTGGCTTTTTAGATAGCACACTATGGCCTTTGGTTACATAGGCTGTGAGGTCATCTCTGTGAGGCCCTCTCTTCAACCCTCAGAGCAGCCAGCCTCACATGGAGCCTCGCTGCACACTGAGTAATGGTGTGCTATCTTGCCCCTGTTCATCGAGGACCTAGCTAGCACTCTGCCAGGCACACTCACTTCTTCATTAAATTTTCAAATGAATGAGTATATTGTAATGTAGAGAAAGCATATTCATGTTAAAAGATAATTTTAAGTGACAAAATTCTGTAGGTACTAGAGTGTAAAAGCAACTTTTTCCCTTCCTGCAATTTTTTTGTGTGTGTATAGTTATGTCCAAAATAAAAATTGAGTTACTATCTTAAACAGCAATATCCACTAGTACTGTGGTACTGTGATGGCTACTGCAACATGAAATCCTCTCTGACAAATCAGCTATGATTGCATGAGTGTTCATCACAAGGTTGTTAAACACGGGAGACCTTCACTGTGACCCTCGCACCTCCCAAGACTGATTATACAATTATTTTCAAATTATTCGTATTGAAATGCCTGTGCCTCTTAGTCACCACTCTAGTAGTCAAAGAGTGTGAGAGTCTTCTGGGCTGTTATAGAAGGTCTGGATGAATAAAGGTGCCTTTCATTAATTGTTGGTAGTTAAACCAAAACATGTCTCTATTTAAAGGAAAGCTTGGGTATGTAATGTAAATATATATGATACTCAGTTTAAGAAATGACTTGAAAAGTAAAAATATGAAGATAGGGCAAGTCCTGAGGTTTGATAAAACATTTTTCAAATTTCACTTATTTGCCCATCATCTTCACAGTTTTGTCATATCTAGTGATCTAATAATTTATGTAATATATCTCCACTCATTATCTTTACCATAAGTAGAAAACCATCTCTTGGCATAAATAACAGGTAATGAAAAAAAAACTTAAATAGAATGGGAGATGAAAGCAAATTACACATTAACTTTGAAAAACTAGCATTGTTTATCTTTTTTCCCCTAAAAAGGAATAAATGCCTATGCATTTGACTTTTGAAGTTCATACATGTACAGCTAAAGAATCTCTCATCCCATCTGTTTCATGATGCAGGAAACGTGATCTAGGGCTTTAATATGAGGTGTGCTTGTCTCACTTAAAGAGTAGAAGTTTTGAACATAGCAAAAAGGAGAAGTTGCAAAGCTACCAGTCATTTTCCTATTTTTTTCTGATGTCAGTGCAAATTTGAGGATGGGTGGGGCGGAAAAAAACTGAAACTGAAGTTTCCGCATATCACAAATGAAAGCTGTTAATTGTTGTCCTTGAATGGGTAAGTGGGGATGATGGGTGGTGGAGAGGCTGGCCTTGGAGTGGGAAGCCCCACTGGCCCAGCTGTGGGCCTTACTAATCCCTCGTATGCCTAACGCTCAGCTTAACTTGTATTAAGTTGGACTGGAACAGTGAGGTTTTTGGGTTTTCATTACAGATGAAGTGTTTATAGCAAACAAATACAGGAAAGCAGAACTTGGTGCCTCGCTCTCTCCTTGCCTGCCTCCGCTGTAGCCCTGCAGAGAGTAAGGCACTCAGACTCCTTGTGTGCAGCCACTGACCCATGGTCATGCCTCCTCTCGCTTTCCATGTTGGTACAAGGGGACTATGCAGTAATAACTCGGTGTTCACATGCCTCTGCTTGCTTGAGAGAGTCACAGGAACACCCAGGAGACAAGGGCTGGCAGAGCCCATGTCCTGCAAGTGGCACCTCCTATCTCTGTGGGTGTGAGGGGATTCTGGTAATCAGGTCCAAAGTGCTTGGAGCAGTGTCTCTGCACCCAGCAATGTTGCATAGCTGAGTCTCGTTCTCGTTATTTGAAGTAAATAGAAACTTTTGTGCTTTTTGTGAGCCAAGGTCCTTGGTGTATTTTGGGGACAAGCTGGTGGACATTTCTTTTCTGGCTTCCTAGAAGGTTGTTTGGTAATTATGTCTTCACTGAAGGTACGTCTTGAAGGCAGATGTAGTTGGGGAACAAATAAGGTGGATGTAGCTGTAGTTATTCTTTGTTTTAGTTTTCGAATGTGGGTCTGGCTCTTTTTCTTCCATAATTTGGATAGTCAATAGATTTACATTTCAGGGAGGTGTGATTGGGCTTTGGTATCTTTTCCACTAATATACATTTGAAAAATAGATCAGGAGCTGTTAACACACTGAATTGAGGATTTCTGGGGAATGTTTTCCTTTTTCTAAGACACCAGTACTAGTCACTGACCAAGGCTGTCACTGTGCTCCTTCCCCTCCTCCTCCTCTTGTCCCTGTGGTAGTCTCATTCATGACATCCCTTGTCAAATAGGGACCTTGAACCCTCTTGCGCGAAGAAAGTTTGAGTCTGCGGTCATCACATCTAAGAAATAGCTAGGATTCAGAAACAGGACAGTACGATTCTGGAACCTATAGTAACTATTGATACCATGTCCTGTTTCCTGAACTGTATGTTTTATTGTCTCATATATGAAAAACATTTCTGTTACAAGCACACAGACCTAGATCACAGTTGGAGCAAGCATCTAAATGAACCATGGTATTGACCATCTTAAACTGGTCAAATGTGGAATCCTTTTTAATCAATTTGCCAGTAGCTCTGTTATTCACACCAGTGAAAGTGAATAGTGCTTTGGAAAACCCTTGAGGCATTTGGATGCTTGCCATGGACGTCTGAATACTCTCAGTGTGCACAGTCTGTAGACAAAATAATGAAAAAACCAGAGTGATTTGGATAGAAAACTTGACTTTCTCCATCCTGTTTTTTCATTGTCGGTTTAAGCTGGGAATGCCAGTTTCAGCTGTAGAACAAGCAACAAGTACTAGAGAAGCAGTTTTTTTGTCTCTCTCTATCTGCTGCTGTACATCTTGCAAAAAGACAATTATTTTGATTTAGTTTCTTTTGAAATCTGCTGGAACACAGTAAGGAAGCTGCTTTTATTTCACAGTATTAAAAAAATCAGGAAAGAGGTCAGTTAATTCATACACCAAAGTATGCAGTATGTGGCTGTCATTACTGGTTTATTATAGGAGAATTATAATAGTTAAAAATGTAAGAAGTACGGTGCCTTTAAATATTGACTAGGAAAGTAAGATATTTACTGATGAGAAATGGTAGTCAACTTAAGTCATTAAGGGAGTCTAGATAAAGGGTGAAAGGTCTTTCAGCACAGATTTTGTTTCTTAAATCGACATATAATTGAGTTATACGATGTTCTAGGTGTAAACATAGTGTTTCACAACGTTTAAAGATTATACTCCATTATAGTTGTTATAAAATATTGGCTAGATTCCTTATACTGTACAGTATATCCTGTTTGTTTTATACACAGGAGTTTATACTTAATCTCCTGTTTCTGTTTTGCCCCTCCATCTTCCCTTTCCTTACTGGTAACCACTAGTTTGTTCTCAGGAATTCTTTTCTTGATGACAGAATAATTAGAATGGTACTTTCAGTACCATTATTTAAAGTATTGAGCAAAGTACAGAAGTGTTTTCTGTAGTCTTGGTTTTCCTTTTGGGGAACGTGGATGTATAGAAGTTCCTGTTTATTCTGGATCAGTTCTGCTACCAAAGGTGTGGTTGCCTAGGTCAGCAGCGCACTTGGAAGCTTGTTAGAAAGTCTTTGGTTCTTCTTCAGACCTGCAGAATAAAATGGAACCCAGAGTTTCTGGGACAGGGCTTAGGTAACTGTTTTCAGAAACTGTAGGTGATTTGATGCATGCCTAAGTTTGAGAAGCACTGGCCTAAACCATCATCAGAACTGATATCTTAAAGCACATCAGATTAACAAAGTCAGGTTGTTTGGAAATTAATATACACAATTACAGCAATGAAAGGTGATTGGATGCTGTGTACTTGGTCACCATTTACTCCCATTGAAACTACAGGAAAAGCTGTTTATAGCTTATGGAGATGACAAGGAAAGTGATTATAGATGTTTAATTCTGGTTTCTCTACTTTTATCCTTGAATTGTTTGGATCCTGACACAATACAGCCTTTTATTTGCCCTTGGTGCTATAATTCCATGTGTCCTCAGTTGAATGAGATGTCTTGGTATTTGTTTATAATGTTGCTGTTTGTTTATTGACTACCTGGTAAGTGATAGTTAAAAATACTTTAGACTTTTTTCCCCAAGAAAATGCCAGACACTAAGGCTATTAAAAATAACATATCCAAGGAGAACATATAAAGCAAAATCACTATATTCCAGAAACTCTCATTTTAAATTTAAAAAAGTTAGTTGCTTTAAATTGTTCATCTTACATCCCTTTTTGTACTGGCTTGTGAGATCTTAGTTCTCCAACCAGAGGTTGAAACTGAGTCTTCGGTTGTGAAAGTTTAAAGTCCTAACCACTGAACCACCAGGGAACTCCCTGTACTGTTCTTTTTAAAAATATGTTTATTTTCTGTTCTGTTTTGTTTATTTTTGGCTGCACTGGATTTTGTTGCTGCAGCATGAACTTTCTCTAGCAGAGAGCGGGGGCTGCCCTCTAGTTGTGGTACACAGGCTTGTCACTGCGGTGTCTTCTTGTGTAGATCGCGGGCGCTCGGGCATGAGGGCTTCAGTAGTTGCAGCACGCAGGCTCTAGACTGGGGGTCAGCAGCTGTGATGCACAGGCGTAATTGCTCCACGGTATGTGGGATCTTCCGGACCAGGGCTCAAGCCACTGTCCCCTGAACTACGAGACAGGCTCTTGACCACGGTGGGACCGCCGTGGAAGCCCTATACTGCTATTATATTGAACTTCCTAGAGATATGGCCATCTAAGTGTGTTTTTGATCTTTTTGTATCTTCTGCCAGTTATCTGACATGTTCCTATTGTTTACTTTTATATATGCTATTTCAACTCATGTAAGTAAGCTTTAATTTTTATTAAAATTTTTCTTACCGATTTTTGAATCTGAATTAGTGATTAGAATTAAGAAGCAGAAAAATTTGTTTAATATGTAATTTTTAACTTCTCTAGTATGGAAAACTTCAAATACACACAAAAATAAGGTAGTAAATATTTTTTTCACCCTTAACATTAATAATTACTAGTTTAACATATTTAAAAATATTTTAAAACAATACTTTTAAACTTTGGCTGTAAGGGTATTTGAACAGTTTGGACATTCAGGGAGCAGTAATTGGAAAGCTTGGCTTACGATTTTTAGAAGTATTTTATTAGTCTAATTACCGTTTTTGTCTTTAGTTTTCATTGAGGCATCCGTTCATTCTTTTTCTTTTTTCTTTTTTTTGGGGCTGCACTTTGCTGTGCAGCTCCTAGTTCCTCAAACTCCTGCAGTGGAAGCTCGGAGTCCCAACCACTGGACCTCCAGGAAGTCCCATCTGTTCATTCTTTCCTGCCTCTACCTTGTCAATCAAATTAGGTTGTTCATTAAATAAATTTGGCAAAAATGGTATCTATATTAGATCTTTAATTCTTCTTTTAGAATTAGTGAAATGGTATTCTAAAAGTGAAATTACTCTCTACTAAAAAGGCAACAGACATAAAATTTGGAATTTATAATGCTAATATGTTTAAATATTTTTATGTATAGTTTCTTACAGAATTAGGAATCCATTGCATTAATTTAAGCATAATTACAAATTTTATCTGCCTATAAAAGTAAAGTACTTAAGTCATAAAAAAATTTGAAAATAACAGGTGAATACAGAGAAAGGCAGCTTAATTATTTTTTATCCACCGTCATCCACAGATTATCCTTGTCAATAATTTAATGTATGTTTTAAAAGTTCTTTTTCTACATATCTGGATGATTGTGTATATTTTTTAAATGTCTTTATATTTTTCTGTGATTTTAATAGCTATGTAGTTATTGATCATATAGATACAGTATTACTTACTGAATCAGTGAGACCTATTGAACTTCATATCCGATTTCCCGTGGTACAAACTCTGCTCAGCACATACTGTTTGCTATAGTTTTGTGCTTGTCCATTTTTTTTCTTTTGACCAATTCCTAGACATGAAATCACTGAGACAATGGATGCCAGATCGTTTGTTCACTAGGAGGGTTGTATTTATTCTATAAGCAGGTAAAAAATAGCACTTCACCGTAACTTGCATTCACTTTGCAGTTTTTGTTATTGATATAGAAAAATCATCCTCCCAACAGATCAGAACACTGAGAAATCTCTGCAAGATACACAGCAGACAGGAATAGATTTATATCAACATAAAAACTAAGCTAAGCTAAGGTACTCTAAACAACTTTGAGTTGAAAAAGAAGACCTCCAAAAAGTTGAATGTTTGAACTAGACTCTAGCATCTATTCAGGTTAGGGACAGCACAGGCTGGTGGCAGTTACCTTTGTCATTACGGGCGAGAGACCAGCTGCATTAGGCAGTAGATGCTCACCTTATCGCCCCTGGCTGGAAGTTGCCACGCAGTCTCAGCTGCTGTGAAATCACCTGGGTCCCGGCTGCTTTATCAGAACCTGTACTTCATACTGAGACATCAGAGACCCTGACTTGGCCTGAAGAAACACATCTCAGCTACGGATACCACTTTATATCTTTCTATGCATCTGAAAATATGGACACCAAGAATCATCAGGCACCAGAGGAACTCTGACAGCACCAAAGAAAGTCATACATAGAACAGGAGAGTTAACCTTGCTCTCCTGCAGGTGTGAAGAATGCTGCCACTCAGATGGCAGCAGATGCAACAAAGACAAGGCTAAACCCAGAAGTTCATAAGGAATTTAGAAAAGTGAAAATTATCCTTATATCAGGTGTTGCAGTCATTACAAAGAAAAATCATTTAAGATAAATAATCAGTTCATATAAATCAAAATATTGGGTAAGATATTCAATAGATAGGCTGAAATTCAAGCCTATTTTACCTAATTAAAGAAATTGACCAAGTCCTAGTGAGGGATACTTAGAAATATGTTACGAGTCCTAGGGACATTTCATAACCTAGTAACAAACAAAATTCTAAAAGCAGCTCGAAGAGGAAGATGGATTACTCTCAGAGGAGGAGGATCAGATTGGCATCTGTTATCTGTGACTCTGGAAAATAAGATGAAGACAATGAAAATACCTTTTTGCAATAAAGGTACTGAAGGCAAAGGGAATTCGAGCCTGCCTTGCATACCTAGGCAGGTCAAGGATGAGAACAAAATAACAGTATTTTGAGGCTTGCAAGAATTTTTAGTTTGCATTTGTGAACCCTGTCTGACTACCAGAGAATATATCTAGAAAGACCAAATAGGCATGAGAAAAAAATAAATGTGTTGCAAAAAGCAACAAAAATCCTCTTTGTTTACTACTAAATAAGGGAATGTTTTTAAAAGATTATTTTTAAGATAGTAGCAACCTGTAGGCAAGTCAGGAAGCAACAGTTAGAACTGGGCATGGAACAACAGACCGATTCCAAATAGGAGGAGTACATCAAGGCTGTATATTGTCACCCTGCTTATTTAACTTATATGCAGAGTACATCATGAGAAACGCTGGGCTGGAAGAAGCACAAGCTGGAATCAAGATTGCCAGGAGAAATATCAATAACCTCAGATATGCAGATGACAGCACCCTTATCGGAGAAGGCAATGGCAACCCACTCCAGTACTCTTGCCTGGAAGATCCCATGGGTGGAGGAGCCTGGTAGGCTGCAGTCCATGGGGTCGCAAAGAGTCGGACACGACTAAGCGACTTCACTTTAGCTTTTCACTTTCATGCATTGGAGAAGGAAATGGCAACCCACTCCAGTATTCTTGCCTGGAGAATCTCAGGGACCGGGGAGCCTGATGGGCTGCCATCTATGGGGTAGCACAGAGTCAGACACGAATGAAGTGACCTAGCAGCACCAGCACCCTTATGGCAGAAAGCGAAGAAGAACTAAAGAGCCTTTTGATGAAAGTGAAAGAGGAGAGTGGAAAGGTTGGCTTAAAGCTCAGCATTCAGAAAACGAAGATCATGGCATCCAGTCCCATCACTTCATGGCAAATAGATGGTGAAACTGGAAACAGTGGCTGACTTTGTTTTTTGGGGGGCTCCAAAATCACCACAGATGGTGATTGCAGCCATGAAATTAAAAGACGCTTACTCCTTGGAAGGAAAATTATGACCAACCTAGACAGCATATTAAAAAGCAGAGACATTACTTTGCCAACAAAGGTCCATCTAATCAAGGCTATGGTTTTGCCAGTAGTCATGTATGAATGTGAGAGTTGGACCGTGACAAAAGCTGAGTGTCGAAGAACTGATGCTTTTGAACTGTGGTATTGGAGAAGACTCTTGAGAGTCCCTTGGACTGCAAGGAGATCCAACCAGTCCATCCTAAAGGAGATCAGTCCTGGATGTTCATTGGAAGGACTGATGTTGAAGTTGAAACTCCAATACTTTGGCCACCTGATGCGAAGAGCTGACTCATTTGTAAAGACCCTGATGCTGGGAAAGATTGAGAGCAGGAGGAGAAGGGGACGACAGAAGATGAGATGGTTGGATGGCATCACCGACTAAATGGACATGAGTTTGGGTAAACTCTGGGAGTTGGTGATGGAAAGGGAGGCCTGGCGTGCTGTGGTTCATAGGTTCGCAGAGTTGGATATGACTGAGCGACTGAACTGAGCAAGATTAATAACATTTTGGAATAAAAGACTAAATTTTTGGTAGTGTGGTGAAAGTGGCCAGGAAAGGGTTATTAAGATGCTAAGATGTTTGTTTTAAAACTTTTCCTTCCTTTATTAATTTTTTTTGTTATTTAATTTGTTTTTGGTTATTTTTTTGTCTTGCTTTGGTTTTAATTGTGTACTCTAGTAGAAAATTGTAAGCTTAATAAGTAGGTTATTTGTTTATTTATTTGTATTGTTTTGACCACACCATACGGCTTGCAGGAAGTTCCCTGAACCAGGGAATAATCCAGGCATATTACCACATAGTATGTAACAAAAGTTGATGATTAAAATTCCCTTAAAGAAATTGAGAAAATAAAATCCATTTGAAAAAGGAAGGGTCATGCTTCTTCAGAATTAAAGGATATAGGAATCACTCTGAATCGGGCTGTTTGCTAGCTAGATTTGAGTCCCTCGTGTTGTTCGGAAGAGGGAGGAGAGTCTCGTGTACTTCCACTGGAGGCGACCAGGATGAAAATGCTTGTTCTGAAATGTGATTAAAGAGCACATCATGCATCTCCCTCTTCAGAAGCAGCTGCACCTTACAGGAGAATGCCACTAGTGAGTGTAGGAAGGAGAAATGACTGAACTGCTCCGAGTCTTCAGTTGCCCTTTTTTGGTATCAGTTACTAAGTGTATTTTGGTGGTGTTGAGAATCATGGTAGTAGAAAATTTCATGCCTCTGAATCTAGGATAGAATCTTTTCTGTTTGTAGTCAGTGTTTTCCAGAGAAACAGCACTGATGTGTGCACAGAGATTGGAGATCCAGGGAAGAGCTGATATTAATACCTTCAACTGATTGGATGAGACTCACCTATGTAATGGAAGGCACTCTATCTGCTGATTTACATGTTAGTTTTATGTAGAAAAATATCTTCACAGAAAACATTTAGAGTAATGTTTGAATAGGTATCTTCGTACTGTGGCCCAGCCAACTTGACACATTAAAATTAATCATCACACTGGTTAAGATGCTATATTTGCTTATAATTTTGGCAGTAATAATAGAATGTCTGTGAATTATAAAATGGTGCATATGACTGAATTCTTTCTTCAGTGAATTTTGGGGACCAACCTCTGCCTTTGCTTTGAAGAAAACCTGATCCTGTACACAGGATGAATCACAAGGACTTTTTCCTAAAGATCAAAAGAAGATAGGTAATTGTCTATTTGAAGAAAAATGTAATGCTCGGAAAGATACCTGTATTCTAAAGAAGAAATGTAATCACCTTCGCAGCCATATAGCCCCACAGAGGGCCAGTTGGATGTAGTGGCCCATTTTCAGGGAGTATGAAGAGGTCTTGAGTTCACTTTTAAGTCTGAGTATTATTAGTAGTTAGTAACAAGTTACTGACTGATAGTATGTTATTAAGGCTTTTCTCTCCACTAAGTTTTATACTGCAGTCTTTTAAAATTAACCACTCTTTATTTATTTTAGGTTATATAGGTTGGTTCCTTACTGTGAACAGTATTGAATTTAGCTCCCGCTTCTCTGCTTTCTCTTCATTTAATATAAGGTCCTCTGTTCCAAGTCATACTCTTTTGTTGGGTGAACTTCTTGTACTTTACAGGTGCTCTTCTTTCCTTCCCCTTCTCAGAGTGGTTTTAACTCTGTTGTCAGAGCAGATAACGTTACATATTGCTCTTTTCCCTGTGTTTGTTCTGCAGTAAAAGATGCTCACTGTTACTTGTATCGGCTTAAAAGATGCTTACTATCAGCTCTGTACTGGAAGCTTTCTAAGCATTCTTGGTTTTCTGAAACTGTCCTGTACAGTGGTCCCTTGGTATCTGGGTAGATTGATTCTAGGACCCTTGACACCATACCAAAATCCACAGATGCTCAAGTCCATTGTATAAAATGGCCCAGTATTTGCACATAACCTACATACATTCTCCTGTATACTTCAGATCGTCTCTAGATTGTTCATAATACCTAATACACAGTAAGGAGAGGGCGGTGGCAGGCCACTCCAGGACTCTTGCCTGGAAAATCCCATGGACGGAGGAGCCTTTTAGACTGCAGTCCATGAGCTCGCTAAGAGTTGGACACGACCGAGCGACTTCACTTTCACTTTTCACTTTCATGCATTGGAAAAGGCAATGGCAACCCACTCCAGTGTTCTTGACAGGAGAATCCCAGGGACGGGGGAGCCTTGTGGGCTGCCGTCTATGGGGTCGCACAGAGTCGGACACGACTGGTGCGACTTAGCAGCAGCAGCAGCAGCAGCAGCAATACAGAATAAATACTGTGTAAATGGTTGTAAATACAATGTAGATGATATGTAAATTGTTGCCTGCATGTGGCGAATTCAAGCTTTGCTTTTGGGAACTTTGTGTTTCTGTCCACATTTGGTTGAATCAGGATGTAGAACCCATAAATAATGATGGCCAACTGTTAACTTCTTCAGGAAGCATCTATAAGAACAATATTCCTCAAGTCCTTATTTGTTCACAGTGTTATCTGTGTACATTTACCCGGAGGATAGTATAGCATTCTTGGCTGACTGTGAAATCACCACCTCACGTTTGCTTTCCTCGGAACATGGAAGTTCATCACCCTGTGTATCTGGTGGCACACAGGGTCACTTTCACGCTGTGATTTGCTTTTCCTTATGCGTGATGCAGTTCTTTTGCTTGGATGCCCAGGAAATGTTGTTTTCCTTAAAGTGTATTTGTTTTACTGGATGTCTTAGCGTCAGTAGTTCTGTGTCAGTTTTACCAGGAATGTGTTTGTACATTTCAGTCTTTCAGGATATTTTTCTTGAATTATTTTAGTATTTTTTCCGTTCTTCTGATTTTAGCTATTGGGTGATTCTGTTATAAAGAAGTTGGATTTCATATCTGTTCCCATCTGTCTCTTTTTTTTATTATCTATTTTCCTTAAATGGACATGAATTTGAGCAAACTCTGGGAGATACTGGAGGACAGAGGAGTCTAATGTGCTGCAGTCTGGGATTGCGGAGTTGGAGACGACTTAATGACTGAAAAAACAACAATTTTCCTTAAATGCTCCTTGGTGTCAATTTCTTCCATGTTCCTCTAGTTAGTCTTCATTTCTGAAAAGATTTCAAATTGCTGCTTGTTTCTTGACTGTGTCTGATTTTTCTTGCATCTTCTCTTGTGTGGCTGTCTCTCATCTGGGCTCTTCTGTTTCTGATGTGAGTTCCTCTTTCATGGCCTTTGTGTGTGCATAATATTAGGTGATAGTTTCCATCTACCTTGCGGACATATTCTTGGATTTGCTTCCATTGCCCGTTGTTGCCATCATGGTCCTCTCCTGAAACTCTTGTACATGGGAAGGGGTGACACTACCAGGAGAGCTGTCTGCTGCAGAGCGCTTCAGTATTCCCATGGCACACTTAATACACTTCTGTGTGGTCTCTTCTGTATTACCTGTTGAGGTCTGCCTAGCACCTGAACCTCATCTTTCTTTTATCCCTGGGCCTCATCCTGTTCAGGATGTTATTCTCAGCTTACGCCTCAGTGCATGGTTCTGCCTTTCCTGGAAGGCCTTTTGGCTGGGTGTGTGCAAAGCCTTAAGGGCTGGGCAGACACAGCGTCTTCTGGTCTCGTGGTCTCACAATCCTGTATGTAATCTGTGAATCCTTTTACAGTCCAACTAGAGAAGTTTTCCTTCTGAGATGTTCCCCAAATGGTGTTCCCACTCTTAGGTAAAGGATTGTGTCAACTGGTTATAGGCCTTATTAAGGCAGCTTTAATGGTTTGCTGTATAACCTGTTTTCTGTTTCACAAACCCACTAAGTTTACCAAGCTGGTCTACTTCAAATATATACAATGGTAATTTTAAATATTACATCCTATAATAAGTTGCTTGTTTTTTTTAAGGTACATTTGTATTTATGCCATTTAATCACCAGTTTTATGGTTTACCAGATGAGAGCTTTATGCCTATAAAAATGTAGCAGAAAAGCAGTTCTTTTCTGCTCTCTGAATTTTTTCATTCTTGGCATTTCATTCATGTGCCAGCATAGCTTCGGCCATCAGCTTTCATTCAAGCCAAGTCTTGTCCCTTGTCTTTGGATTGCTCCATGAAATGAAGGTTTTCTTCCCCCTCACATCAAGAGCCAGGTGTATTATTTGTAAACATTGTATGTAGGCCTTTCAATTGTTTGTAACTGATGTATATCACTTGAATAATTTTCAATATTACATCATTTGCTACAGATTTAAGGGTTGAAGGTTATGTACTTCCTAGAGAAGTAATGATGGTATAAATGCATGAATATAAGCCAGCCTGGACTTAGTTTAAGAAAAAGTTAAATGTCTAGTTTATTCCTATTGTTTAAGCCAGTGGGAATAAAGTTATGTGGGCATAAGAATGGTTGAAATTGAATAGTTACACATTTCGTTTTGACAAGAAATGGACTTCTGTTTCATAAAGCCATATGCACGTGCAGTTATTTCATGTAGTCAGCCCTTGTCTTTCTTTGATTAATTTGGATAACTGTAAGTTGATTGAATTAAAAGAAACTCAGAAAGCTGAAAAACTGATGCTTAATTTTAGGGCTTAGTTGCTATGGGCTAGGCCTGTATTTTTCTGCCTCCACACTTAGGGTGCACAGGAAGCTCCTGTTGCTTGAAATGGGCCCCCTGTGAGCCACCGCTGCATGGCTGTGGGACTGCTAGATGGCTGGCTGGAGCCACCTGAACCCTGGGTGTGGCAGCGTTAGCCTGCACAGTACCGGGATCATTTCTGATGAGAGCATGCTAGCTAGCAGTAGTTGTGTTGGTAGGGTGCATACTTTGAGAAGATACCTTACGTGTGTATATGTGTGAATACAGAAAACATCGGAGCAGTGTGGGACCAAGCAAACCTGTTTCCCAGCCTCGGCGGAACATCGTAGGCTGCAGGATTCAGCATGGGTGGAAGGAAGGGAATGGCCCTGTCACCCAGTGGAAAGGAACCGTTCTGGACCAGGTGCCTGTAAACCCTTCTTTGTATCTTATAAAATACGATGGATTTGACTGTGTTTATGGACTAGAACTTAATAAAGATGAAAGAGTTTCTGCGCTTGAAGTCCTCCCTGATAGAGTTGGTAAGTTCTCTTTACTACTTGTGCATTATATGCTTTAAAAAGGATTTCTGAAATGGATGCTTTTTGATTATTTGCATTACTGGTATTTGTCTTTTTATTGGAGAATAAGCACTTCTGATACATACTTAAATCAGTCACCTAAGACCATGAAAACTGCTGAACAGATGTCCTGAAACCACAGTTCAGAGGAACTGTGAGGGATGTAAACATGTATAAAATTGTTCCCTAAGAAGTTGACAATCTAATAATTTCTAATATGATTATTTCCCACATTTTGCTCACAGTTTTTCTGGACTCTGATGGGTAAGAGTATTTCTCATTAGCTCAAATATTCAATATACTTATTTCATCATACAATAGCTAAGAAAAATTTCATGTGTTTATTTTAGAATCTTTTGGGTGAAGTGTATCTTTCATTGTGTATTATTATAAAAGTGATCATTGCACTTTCAGCCAAAATTTAAACAACCAATTCATGTTAATTTTATTATATTTTTAAGGGTTTGTTTTGCAAGGTTTGTGGGAAATGAATGGCTTTTTTTCTTTCTTTTTTTTAATGACAGCCTCAGTTTATTTTTTATATACACAAATGGTCATAGGAGGTATGAATGACTTTAAATGTCATATGAATCAGTTTTGCCTTGCATACCTTAGGCATAATGACTGGTTTTATCTTTTAGATTAATAGAATACTCCCAAATGAATGTTCCTTTCTTCAGAGTATTTGCATTTTTTACAGTGATGCAGCCATTGCCTGAATCTGGTTTATGTTTTTGTAATTGTCCTTTAAAAGCCTGTATTTTTACGAATACAGCTTTAGCAATTCTGTACTTGGAGGATAGAATTTTGGAATCAGATTGTCAAGGGAAGAAGCTTACCCAGTCCTCTGTCCCTTTGTTTTTACCCTTGTGTTCCTGGGACAATGCTTCTCCATCAGGTTAAGTTTAGCAGAGCAGCAAGTTACTTTTTAATCTTCGCTTTGGATAGCAGATGCTGTCTTTACTCATCCTACATAAATATAGTTCTGCTTTCACAGAAGTCTTTCTTTAAATTTGTGTTTTTAACTGTTGGCAACTAATTGTGTAATAGTAAATCTTTGGCATTTTAAGCTTTATCTCTTTTAATGTGACTGAACAAATTGTTCCTTGCGAGGCATGCCCTCTTTCCTCTTGATCTTGAGAGCAGTCCGTTTCCCACATCAGAAACTAACATGGAGGAATCTTCCCTTCAGGGCTTAAAAAGTATCCTCACCTTTATATCAATTATTTGTGCTCATTAATTATCATAATTGTTTTTCTGACCCCTTCAAGGGCAAGATGGCTAGTTTATTTGAGATTTTACGGCATTCTGCTACATGACCTGTGTTCTTTTGTCATCCTAGAGCAGAAAAAACTTAGCTTGATTTATTAAAAAAAAAAAAACAAAACCTGATTTTACCAACCAAGATATCCAGAAATATATGAGTGTCTCTGGTGATGAGATTTAAGGGTTTCTTAATGTTTTTCTTTCTAGTTCCGGGCCATTTCAGTTTGCATCAATAGACATGGATTGCTTTTATAAGGAAAAAAACATTTTTCAAAAGGAAATCCAAAGGCCTATTTGCACAGCAGCAGTATGTTATATGTCTAATATAATTATCAGTTAATTATAGTATTCCCTGTGATACTTTATTCTGAAAAGTTATTTGGGCTTTTATATTCCGTGTAGAAAGAAAATGGTTTTTCCTCATTTACTTTAGGCAGTACATTTAAGTTAGTTTTGTTTTCCATAACCTTAAGCTAAAGGTGAGAGAAAGTGACATCAGAGAGAACTGATTCCCAAACTTGTCTAGGGACTGTTGAGGTTCCCTGAAGCATATTCATGTGCCTTGTGAGATCAAAATTCATCATAATCTTAAGATATAGTTTGCCTTTATCACTCTCATCCTTTCACAGTTATATACTGAGGTTTCCAAAGATCTGCATAGCTCAGTGAATATATTTTTCGTATGAACAGTGCATGGTGTTACCAAATCATGCATTGGTGAAAGATCCAAAGACCAACAGGTTTTTTTTGTTGTGGTGGTGGTAAAAAAACGCAAAACATTAAATTTACTACCATAACTGTTTTCAAGTGTACAGTTCAGAGATGTTAAGTATATTCACATTGTTATGGAATAGATTTCCACATTTTTTTTATTTTGCAATTCTTTCCTCATTAACTCATTTTCCCCTTCCCCCAGCCCCTGTACCCACCATCCTGTTTCTGTGAATTTGATAACTTTAGGTATATCATAAGTAGAATCATTTTGTATTGCTTTTTTGTGACTAGATACTTGCCCTTAGCATAGCATCCTCAAGGTTCATTCATGTTGTAGCATGTGACAGGGTTTCCTTCCTTTCTAAGGCATTGTATGTGTATACCACATTTTTTCCCCATTCATCCCTGATTGGACTCTTGGTGGGTTCCTTCTACCAGGGCTATTGTGAATAGTGCTGCTATGACATGGGTGTACAAACATGTCTTCAAGCCCTGCTTTCAGTTCTTTTGGGCATTTACCCTGAAGTGGAATCATACAGCAATTTTGTTTTGAGGTGCCTGTATACATACTGTTTTTCCATAGTGTTCATTAACATTTTAGAGTCCCACCAACAGTGCATAAGGATTTCAATTTCTCATCTTCACCAACATTTGTTATTTTCTATTGGTTTTGATTTGAATATTTTTTGATGATTAGTGATGCTAAGCATCTTTTTATATGCTTTTGACCATTCATATGTCATCTTTGCAGAAATACCCATTCCTTTGCCCACATTTTTGATTGGATTATTTCAGTTTGTTTTGTTTGTTGCAGAGTTATAGGAATTCTTTATGTATTCTGCAGATGAATTTTAATTTAATGGTTTGACAGAAGGTTATTGATAATGATTTCAGATTCTACAGTGCAATTTACCTTTAAGGGAAGCCAAGACTTGCTGAGTTTTGATGTGATATCAGAGAAGAATATCTAGAATTATTTGAAAAGACGAATAAAATACTCTTTTTCAACAGCATATCTTTGTGATTTTTAAATGTCAACTAAAAGTACATGCAAAAAAGATTGAATATTGAAACAAATATGAGTCTAGCTGCCTGTTTCTAAAGCTAGATATATATATAAACATTTTGTTAGAAAATAGTTACTTTTCCTTAAAAATGTATTTCTGTGGGTATCTTAAAATATCTTTAGGTACATCATTTGTAATTTTTAAAATAGTTGATACTGATATTTATCATCCATATAAACAAATACTCAAAAATTTTAGGAGTCCTGAGATCAGAAAGTTTGATACCTTCTGGTTTGGAGAAACGGGTGGGATTTTGCTTTAGTGTTGTACAGCAGAGAATCTGTTATTTTGGGGAATTATTGTACATGTAAACAAAACTACCATTTGTATTTAGAGTGTCTTTCTGATAAAATTGAATAGCAGTATCTTTAAACAAAAATAGAAGCTCTCATGAATGAGATAAAAGTGCCTTTTTTTCCTTAAAGAATTATCTGAAATATGAAGAATGGAAAAATCTTAACATCAATAGATTCCTCCGTAATTATCCCAGTATTAGAAAAGAAGCTTGTCGTTTTTCACCTGTGTTCCTAATGACAATCTAGAACAACCTGCTTTTCCTCTGAAATAATTAATTCACACAGCAGTGTTGAACCCCTATGATCACAGTATTGAAAATAAGATGGGAAAGGCCTCTGCTGTCATCACTGTGCAGTCTAAAAACAAGTAAACAAACATGTAAAACAAGATGATTATAGATAGTGGTGAATCTCCTTAAGAAAGAAAACTCAAGTGACCGAGCGGTGGGGCACTTTTCATAACATGGTCCTGGAGAGCCTCAGGGAGGACACCTGCTCAGGAAGAGCCAGCCCCTGAGGATGTGGGGGCCATGGTCAGCCCAAGGGCATCCCAGAAAAAGACGCCCATGCTGCTGAGGTGTAGGCAGTAGGAGGAAGGTGACAGAACAGGAGGGCAGAGGACCAGCAGGGAATGAGAGTGGAGGGGCTTTGGCTCTGGAGAAACAGTTTGTTATTCGGATTATGGAAGGAAAATGCTGGAGTATTTTAAGCAAATGATCAACATAATCTGGTGTAACTGCCACAAATACCACTCTGATTACTGTAAAAAATAGATTGTAGGGGCAAGAGTAAAAACCTATGCCTTGAAGGTTAATATCTTGATTTTAATAAATGAGCATTTTGTAAATGTAAATGTAAGGGGAAGGTGGGTACAAGTTATATAGGGACAGTTCTAATTTTGGAATTTTTCTGTAAGTCTATAATCATTAATAATTTAAAAATAATTATTAAATTGTAACTAAAATACTTTATACCTTGAATAAACAACTTAAATTTTTAATTAAGTACAGTACCAAGAGCAGATACATTCAGAGAAAGAAAGACAGATTCTCTCGGTAACATGACTTCGGGGCATAGTAATTCCATGGAATCCATTCTGGGCTGGGTCAGTAATGTGAATTTGGTGGTTGTCCTTCATACAGCCCTCCACATGATTCTGAAGCCTGATAGTGTATTTTAGAATCATTTCTTTGAATAAGTTCAGTCTTCACAGTGCATATTTTGTAAATCATCGTTTGCTTTTTTCGTCCCTAGCAACATCTCGAATCAGTGATGCGCACCTAGCCGACACAATGATTGGCAAAGCAGTGGAGCACATGTTTGAGACAGAGGATGGGTCTAAAGACGAGTGGAGGGGAATGGTCTTAGCACGCGCCCCTATCATGAACACATGGTTTTACATCACCTATGAGAAAGATCCTGTCTTATACATGTACCAGCTCTTAGATGATTATAAAGAAGGCGACCTTCGCATTATGCCCGATTCTAGTAAGTATAAATCGACAGCTTTTACTTTTGATACTTCAAAAGGGATTTGAATTTCAAAACAAGGTCTTTGATTAATTCTTATGGGGATACATTTAAAATATTTAATTATTAGGGATAAGTGATTGTTTTAGCTAGGTTGTAAAATTATTCACCCTCTTGTCAAGAATACTTTCCTTTCCCTGTTCTGAACTTTGGGTTTTTATATGAATAGAATGTATAATTTGGGGTCCTTTGTAACTGGCTTCTTTCACTCTGCTTAGTGTTTTCAAGGCTCATCCGTGTTGTAGTGTGTGTCCATACTTCATTTCTTTTAACGCCCAAATACGACTCTGTTGAATAGATATACGATATTTTGTTCATTCGTTCATCTCTGAACTTGCCTTTTTGAATCTAGCCATCCTGGTGGTAGTAGAATGATACCTCATTGTGATTTTGGTTTTCATATTTTTGATGACTAAATTGTCAAGGATCTTTTCTTGTGTTACTGGCCTTTGGTGTGTCTTGTTTGGAGAAATCTATTCATAGCCTTGACCTGTAGTTTCTGTTATGTTGTCTTTCTGTTACTGAGTTTGAGGCAGTAGTCTAGGTACAAGTCTCTTGTCAGATACATGACTTGCAGATACTTTCTCTTATTCTCAGAGTTGTCTTTTTACTTTCTTGATAGCCTTCTTTGAAGTACAAAAGTTTTTAATTTTATGATATCGAAGTTGTCTGTTTTTCCTTCTGTTGCCCTTGCTTTTGGAGTCATATCTAATAATCCCTTGCCAAGTCCAGGGTTATGAAGATTTACCTCATGTCTTCTAGAAGCCTTGAATATGTTGGGCTTTAACTCTTACTTGGATATTTGATACATTTTTAGTTAATTTTTGTTTATGATGTGATATCAGGTCCAACTTCATTCTTTAAGTTTTAAAATCAAGAAGTGTGAATCTTCCTCCTTTTCTTTCAGAATTGTTTTGGCTGTCCTTTGCAATTTCATATAAATTTTGAAATCAGTTTGTCAGTTTCTGCAAAGAAGTCAGCTGAGATTGTGTTAGATTAATTATGTTGAATCTCTCAGTCAGTTTGGCATGAGAGTATTGCCATCTTAACAATGTTGAGCTATTGACCTATGAGCGTGGGATGTTTTTTCATTCATTGAGATTTTTTTTTCTGTGAATAATGTTTTGTAGTTTTCTAAGCTTTGCAATTTTTAAATGTATTCCTAAGTATTTCATTCTTTTTAATGCTGTTGTGACTAAAATTATTTTCTTCATTTCACCTTTTTTTTTTTAACTACTTCACTTTTTTTTTAACTACTTAATAGCTTTTCCTCAAACACATGAAGTCTTGGCCTTAGACAAATGTGGCTGATAGATAATGGATATATTAGCAGTGTGATATCCTCTCCTCATTTTTGTGTCTTTTTTTTTTAAGTTCTCCCTGTGAACATTGCTGCTCAGTGAACCCACTCATGGTCATCTGGCCCTGATTTCTGCCTTCTTAGAGGTTTTTTTTTTTTTTTTTAAGTTTGTGTTTATTTGTTATAAATGTATAATGGAAAGTGTTTATATAGGCAAGAATTTAGTAATGAGAGCATTCCTTAAAAGCTTTTCTCAACCTATATGAAATTTTTAATGTTTTTGTAGAGAAATGTCTAAAGCAGGTGCTGTTGACTTGATAATAGAAAGTATGGGATCATTTACACATTACCCGTTGCCTGTACTGACCATGTCTTTATCCCCTCACTCCTTTCTTTTGAGTGGTATGCAAGTTTATTTGCTGTTAGAATCAGTGATGATGTTCTGGTACAAAGAGCTCCGTGGCGGCCTTTGTTTGAGTCTCTTGCTTCATTCATGGTAACTGTAAAACATATGGCAGTCATGTATATGGGATTTCTTCATCCACATGAGGTGCCATGAAAGTGTGGTATGGTATGATGCTGCTACTTGATAGAAGAGTGCTATTGAAGAAGCGTTCAGCTTGGATTTCCTCTTTACTCCTCCAGAACTGATAACATGCTTGTGTGGAGTGTTTGTATTATGTGAGATCAGAATTGCAGGTTCCGGATTATATCATTCAGTGAGAGAATTTATTATAATCAAAGAGCAAACTGCTGTTAATGTAAATACAAGATATGGTCCAGACCAAGATACATGTGGAAATTAAAAGGCACACTGCTAACTAGTGTGTCAGGATGACTGGCATAAGCAAGGACAACCAGTATACCTGGTCGTCCTACTTGAAGGCTCTCTGTTGCTCCATAGGAAAGGGTTCGAGTTACTCAGGACCAGAAAGGGGTTTCTTAAAATAAAAATGTAACTGCCTAGTGCCATCCCCTTGCCAACCCCCTCTTCCCTTTGTACGTTGTTTCTTTGTTGTTGATAGTGATAATTTGCTCTCATTTTTATGTGTTTTCCTAGAATTTACAGAATTCTTGTTAGCTCATAGGGTGAGCAGTGTTTTCCAACACTCAAGATTTTCTTAGGGACTTTTAAAAAAAAGTTCAGGTGCCCCAACCATCCTCCGAGATTCAGTTGCGTTCACCTAGCACCTATTTTTATAGCATGATAAATCTCTTATTTTGAAACTGGGTTAGGAGGACCATGTGTAATGAAGTGAAATTGAGGGAAAAAAGCTTTAAGGAGTCCCAAGATAAGGCAGGCATTCTTAGGCATTTTAAGTGTGTAGTACATTCTCAGCAATCCCAGTAGGCATTGTCTGCTTTAAAATCATTTCAAAGTAAAGCAAGACTTTGTTTCACTAAAAGGAATTAGATTTATTATGTATTTTTGGCTGCATCAGGTCTTAGTTGTGGCATGCGAGATCTTCCTTGTGAAATGTGCAGGCTTCTCTCTGGTTGTGGTGGGCAAGCTCCAGAGCCTGTGGTCTCTAGTTGCGGCACCCATGGGCTTTAGCTAGCTTGTGACTTGTGGGATCTTTGTTACTCAACCAGAGATCAAACCCGCATCCCCTGCATTGGAAGGTGGATTCTTAACCACTGGACCACCAGGGAAATCACCAATGCAGACTTATTTTTAAGAAGTTATAAAACATAACAATTGTAAATCAACCTTGTGGCTCAGAGGTTAAAGTGTCTGCCTGCAATCCGGGAGACCTGGGTTCAATCCCTGTTGGGAAGATCCCATGGAGAAGGAAATGGCAACCCACTCCAGTATTCTTGCCTGGAGAATCCCATGGACTGAGGAGCCTGATGGGCTATAGTCCACAGGGTCGCAAAGAGTCGGACACGACTGAGCGACTTCACTCACTCACTCACATACATGTCAATAAAATTTATTTTTAAAAAAGAAAGATATTATTATAGTTGACAACTGAACAACTTGGGGGTTGAGGCGGGGAACTGATCTCTCTGAGTGGCTGAAAATTTGCATATAACTTATGGGCAGCCCTTCATTTCTGTGGTTCCTCTGCATCCATGAATTCAACCAACTGCAGATCTGTTTACTGTTGGGAAGAAATCCCAGTATAAGTGGACCCATACAGTTCAAACTCCTGTTGTTCAAGGGTAAACTGTATTTTGTTTTTTCTTGACCTTTTCCTTCTTTTAGTCCTTATTACTTCATTAGGTAAGTATAGCTATAATTAAATATGAGCCAGAGGAATTTCTGGTTATGATTTTTGAAATTGTTTACATATCTAGATTTTTGTAAATAAAGTTTTATTGGCACACAGTCACACCATTCATTTATGTGCCATCCGTGTCATCACAGTTGTGTCATCACAGAGAGAGACAGCTGAGTAGTTGGTACAGAGACCACATGGCTTCAAGCCTGAAATCTTTATTGTTTGGCCATTGAAGAAAAAGTTTGCTGACTCTTGGTCTAGAAAATCAAGATGAATGCAGGATATTAAAAACATTTTTAAAAGTTATTAAAATATGTGAGTTGGTATGTATCTAAAAACTGACTCTAAATTCTTTTTTTTTCTCCTCCCTTTAAATATAGATGATTCACCTCCAGCAGAAAGGGAACCAGGAGAAGTTGTGGACAGCCTGGTGGGCAAACAAGTGGAATATGCCAAAGAAGATGGCTCTAAAAGGACTGGCATGGTCATTCATCAAGTAGAAGCCAAACCGTCTGTCTATTTCATCAAGTTTGATGATGATTTCCATATTTATGTCTACGATTTGGTGAAAACATCCTAGATGTCATCACAAACTTTACCAAATTTGTGGAACTATTAAATGTATAATTTGTAGACATAAAAGACTTGATTGCTTTCCAGTTTAATGAAAGCTTAAATGTCCCTGCGAACCCACAATCTCTGCCAGCAGAACTGGTTTTGTTCTGAATCGTACAGATTTATGTGAACACAAAGCATTTTGTGTAAGGAACTCCTTCCTCTTAAAAGAAGTCTGTCTGTTTGGAAGGGAGTTACAGGCAAGTCTGGTAAAAATTAAGCTAGTATCATAGTCACTTAAAACCGTAATAGACCTTACCCACTTTCCCCTTCACTCTTAACACTTATTCTGCTGCCGCAATGCAAGCATAGTTTGGTTGCATTTTTGTTACTGCCTTTTTTTTTTTTTTTTTTACATATATATGTATGTATATCTCTACCTATCTATATCTGTGTGTATACATATATAATATATATATACACACACACAGATCTGTGTACCCACACACACACACACACACACACACACACACACACACACACACACTTCATTGGCAGTTCTTTGTGGATTGAGGTGGGAGTTAAATAATTTTCTCCAGTTTAACAGGAGTGCTTGACTTTATATCACTGCTCTTTATTTAAAAATTAAATCTGGGCACAGGAAGAACATGGAGACATTCAGCTTGTGTTGAAAGTCAGAAGTTCAGAGCGCCATTTCAATCCAGAGGCTTTAAACTGTAAATTCAAACATGAATCACTTGTGGGTGTTTGATGGCCCACATTAGAATTTACAAAACAATTAGAAATCTATGTAAAAGGCTGCCTTTAATTCTAAGCTTTGTACATTTTTTGTTTACATTTTTTTTAATCTTAAATACTTTTTTAAAGCAAAGCCCAGGTACTTGGTCCACATTGTGTAATACAGGTGTATTTTGGATGATGCATTTGGTCCACTATTTGTACAAATTAGTACTAGTCTGGGTTTTAGTACATGGATTTAAAAGACAACAGTATATCAGTGGTTTATGTGTATTTGGTAGGTTCCTGGAAGAACACAGTACTTTTATATTAGAAATGTAAGAATGGCATTGTTGTCTTTTACCAGGTTCTCTCGGATCCCTTTGTTATTATTACTGTTATTACTGGTGTATGATTATGGTCAGAAGGCTTTTCCCCCTCAAAGAATATCTAGACAATTAACAGCTTAAATTCCTGACACCTTTTTTGGTGCTGTGTGTTCTTGCTCATGGTGTGCTAATAATGTGGATTCATTCCATTTGGTGGGTCCTGCCACATCAGGGTCGGTCACCTGCACTGGTTTGTGAGTGTGACTGATAGCAGCCCTTAGCCATTGAAGCCTTCCCTGCAAGGCTGTTTGAACTAAAATATAATTGCAAAAGTGGTTCATTTAGCAGCAAAACATCAGCCTACCACTTTGTTTTGGATGATCCCTGGCAGTTTGAAAGCTGGCTGGGAGAAAGATGGTTTGTGAAACCAGTCTTGTAGAGGTTGAAAATCTTACCTAAGATTTGCACAGAAAGCTTAAATACATAGGCTGGCAATCAAACACCAAGTCTGTGTGACCCCTCTCGTAGCTGTTCTTGATGTTAGTTTCAAGGCCATGCTGTACGTGGTTTGTATGATGCCCATTTTCGCTCAGGAAGGCTTTGCCGTGTTGTGCTGGTGTACGGTAACCTCGTGCGCCATGTAAATCCAGCACCCTGGTTCAGCGTGCCCTCACCCAGGGTGGTCAAGGGTGAGCTTCTCCATGCAGTGAGTTCCTAGGTCTTAGGTGTTCCTTCTGTGGTTGAAACAAGCGTCATACCACAGATTTACCGTCTATTCTGCTGGTGGCTCTTGTAAGAGTTCCTGCATGTGAGTCTCAAGGCTGAGCCCAGCTCCCTGAGTCCAAGAGGACACGAATGGCCAAGAGAGTGAGCTGTCCAGTGTGCACTGCATGAACAGAACACAGTGACTATAGGCTGGAAAACAAAGTTCTTTGGTGGTATCTTGAGGGTTGGATCAGTTGAAACAATTCTTGCATTACTTAATGACTTGCATTGTGGTTTTTCTGCAAGTACCTTTAGGAACTTTTAATATACCACATGATCTGCCACTCTCTAGATAAATGTGACATGTGATTTGTTGTTATTATTTTAATCATTGTTCCATTTATTGCCTTTAGGGTTGAAGGAAGGGGAAGGGGTTTTATGTCGTTATTTTCCCTTTTTCTTTTTTTCGTTCTTTTTCTTTTGGTGGCTTAAACCACACTTCCTGATGCCGTGACTAACTCTGCTTCCCAGCTGAGTATTTCAGGCTTCGTTTAGGCTCATGTTTCAGATCTGCATGCATTGCTTGCATTTTCCTGGTATCGGAATGTTGGTTCCTTGTTCTAGGAATACAACATTAATTTCCAAAATTATCATGGGACTTGTGACAACACAAGACATGAATCTCTGTATAAAATGTATTGGCCTTTCTCATTGACCTGCTATAGTATTATTGTGTCGTGTGTGTGCGTGTGTGATGTCTGGCTGCCACGTAAAGCTTCAAAGGAAGACCTTAAAAGCAGACCATCCTTTTTTGCATGCTCTATTCTAAGTAGAATGTTCAATGTAACTAACTAAAATTGCATGTTAAATATATTTAGGTTTTTTGTTTTCTATCTTTGTTTTTATTTGTTTTCAGTTTCTGTATATTTGCTTAACTGTGCTGTTTTAGTGGTTGTAGGATATAAATGCACTGGTGAAGCAAATGTAGTGCCAACAGAAGGTGATTTTCCTGTTGTGTATGTCTTGCAGCATTTGAAGGGACTGTGCATTCTTAAAACAATCACAGTTGCTTCTAAACCAGATTTCATTTCTATTATTGTTTTACGTGCCAAACCCCGAAGTGCATTGGGCTTGAATCTCTGAACGCCGTGGACACATTAGAAGACTGTTTTGATTGTCACAAATTGTAGTGCCTGAAAACATTATTAAGCTGATTGTCTTAAAAAAAGAAAGTTCTCCAAAGACAAAACAGGAATAATTATTATAACAGAAAACAATTATGGTTGAAATGTCTGTGGTTCCTTGGAAATGCTGCGCTTTTTGTATTTTCCATCATTAGTGCAGTTGAATGAATGTGTATAGTTCAGAGGTCTTCGTGTTCGCATTTTAAAATTAGGTAAATGACCTCATCTTTCAAGCTTGAATTCATTTTTAATTTTAATTTTATTTTATACAATGTGTAGACAGTTCCCTGTTCTCTGCATTTAGAAGTATAAACAATATAAAGCTGTTAATTCTGTAAGTAATTTTTATAATTATGATGTAACTCTATCCTATCCTTAAAACATTTAAAATAAACCCTTTATGTGCAACTTTTGACTGAAAATTTTGTGCTTATGAGCAGACTGTGATGTGTTAAACCTGCTTCTGTGAAAAGATCTTTTGAAGTTTTACTTGAAGACTTTAACCTTTTTCCCTGTTTTCACCAATGTAAATGTCAGGTATACATATAGGAACAAAAAGAAGTAGAATTTTTATTTGAATGATAATTAATACTACCTAAGAAGAAAAGGGGCAATAATCAATAGCCCCAATATATTATATTGTCCAAAGTAAATCATAAAATTTTAAACTTAAAAAGAATTGTTTTAAATAGGATTAAATAATGTGTTTTATAGTTTCATATCTTTTCTTGCTGTAATTGCATATTGCTTTTATTAATACTTAAGTACCAATTAGATTCTGTAGTGAAAAATCTTCATTTTAAGCACCAAGGCATATAAGTACTGAAACTGTATGTACTCTGTTTTATCTTCCTGGATAATTTTATCAGAGGAAAAAGAAGAATTTATGGTATTCCTACACTTAGATTTTTTTTTTTCTTTAATGTTACCCTTTTGGCCCAAGGATCTGTGGTTAAAGCTGGGATGGGACAGGTCACCTTTCCTGCTGGCAGAGTGGCTGGTGTAGCAGCCACAGTGGCCACTGCCAAGGCCATGGCCAGGGGGATGCAGGGTCACCTCTCAGGCTCTGCTGGGAGGAGCCACAGACAGATATAGGAAGGAGACGGACCTGGAAGCACAGGTGTTCACCGTGAGCGAGATCTTAGAGTCTTCTTCCTGAAGGTAAATCACTCATCGCAGTAACTGAAGGTACAGCTCCGGACATGTTTTTTCCCCAAAATAACAAGGCAGACTTGGTCTAAAGGTGGGCGGTTGCTGACTGCTACTTGTAAACTGAAGAACTGAGTCTAAAGCAGTCACCACTGTAGGAGAGTTGCAGGGGTGGGCTTACTTTCCATTGTTTCTTCATTTGGTACTGTTCAGCTCTGTGATAGTAAAAGCATTTGACACTAATAAGGCACTAGCAAAAGTGCTTAATAAGTACCTTACCAAGCATTTTCCACCCATTTCGTTTAATGCTTTTTGTTTTGGTTGTGTGTTTTGTTTTGCTGTTGGCTTTGTGTGTGTGTGTGTGTGTGTCTTTTTACCATGCCACACAGCAGGTGGGATCTTAGTTCCCCAACCAGAGGTTGGACTTATGCCCCGTGAAGTGGAAGCACTGAGTCTGAATTGCTCAACTGCCAGGAAATGCCCTTCATTTCATTCTTAATCCTGTGAAGAAGGCATGACGTTTTTTCATGTTGTGCTTATCTAAAAGATGAAGGTGGGGTCCCTTGTCCAGGATTACAGAAGCGAACAAAACTCAGAGCCCCAACACTGTGTCAAGGCTGCAAGCTGCTTCATTCTTGCATCGGAATTAAATTACTAAAGTGGAGTGATTAAGTCAACTAGAAAACTGTCTCTTTAGAAAGCTATGCCTCTTTATAATGAGAATTATAACCCAAAATGACAGCTAATAAAAGATACAAAAATATCTATTATTTGGAGAGAGATTATATGGGAAATATTTTAACAATATCCAATACAAGAATGTAGGTACTATTTTATGTTTCCAAGACACTTCAAACATTAAATTAATAGTCCTATTAAACCTGGACTCCTATCTAATTAGAGTAATTAGTTCGTCATACATATATATGTATATAGTTCTTAGGTTGCTGGATTTATATGTAGTTCTCAGGTTCTTAGGCTGCTGAGTTTCAGAAGATTGAGTCTGTAAACTTTCTCCAGACATTCTTAGATAGTCTCTGTCCTTACATTGTCCATAAAACTCAGGTTTTGGTAACTCCGTGGCAGATGGTTTTGGGGTACTGCCTTGGCACATTATTTTACTTTAAATGACATTGGATTCTTTCTGCTTAATTTTTATGTGAAGGGCACTGGACCAGGTGGTGTGTTGACACCAGTCAGCTCTAGTGATAGCGACCCAGAAGTTTGGGCCCTTTGCATGCATTTCTTTCTTAGGTTGGCTGTTAACAGTAGGTGAGTAGGCTGCCATGTGTACTGTTAGCCCCGTTCCTGCTTCTGTCTTTATCTCCATCCTCCATTACTTTCAGCTTACGCCTTGAAAATTCATCCTCTGGGAAAACATAAGAGCTTGAAGTACCATGTGAACTACCTGGAAATCCTTTATAGGATTGGCATATTACATAGAGCTTTTGAATTCTATGTCTTCGTGTTGGAACCAGAGCAGATAGATCATGATGTGAAAAGTAGAAAAGGGAGACCGTTTAAAACCCTTGACATTAACATAAAGAGTTAACAACTGAAGATTGAAATTCAGCATTCTAAATTGTCTTCAGATATTGATTGTGAAAATGGCTTGAAAGCTTTTGCCTTGAATTTGTCTCCTAAAGGATCTATGAGGAATCTGGACATGACTACTTGTGCACTGTGCACTTTCCCACTAGAAAAACAAGGAGAGTAGTCCCTGGTGAGCCTGGCTTTTCTCACAAGAGTCAGACTTTGTGGTGGACTCTCTTTGTGTCTGATTTATGGAGGACCTATTTTGAGCAAAGGACTGCTTCACGTCCTGTAGTACCATGGCTAAGTAGTTTTAACCACTGAATTTGTCTTTATTCCCAATCTGATCTGTCACTCTAGAAGGACAAGGGAGTGGTTGTTTTCAGACCAGTCCAGCAGAGGAGAGCAATGAAAAACACGTCTCAAGGGATGGAGTCCACAGTCTGTCTTGTCCTACAACCACGATCACTGCTTCTGATCAGTTTGTAAGGGGGAGATCATACAGAGCACAGAAATCTTAACACCCATTACTGGATGTCTCTTTAATTCACAAGCATTTGTTAAAAAAAAAAAAAAAAGCTGTTGTCACTGGCCCGTTTAAAAAATTTGATAATTGCAGTTTTTTAAAAAGGGCCACGCTCTGCTCAAATTACGTGTGGTAGACCAGTGGAGGATTTTTTTCTGCTACTGCTCTGCAGATTATATGTATCAGGTCAGGCTACTGTAACAAACACCACAGACCCGGGGGCTTAATAAACAATAGACATTTGTTCTCTCAGTTCTGGAAGCTGAAAGCCCANGGGCCACGCTCTGCTCAAATTACGTGTGGTAGACCAGTGGAGGATTTTTTTCTGCTACTGCTCTGCAGATTATATGTATCAGGTCAGGCTACTGTAACAAACACCACAGACCCGGGGGCTTAATAAACAATAGACATTTGTTCTCTCAGTTCTGGAAGCTGAAAGCCCATGGCTGAGATGTCAGCAGGCTGGTTTCTCCGAGGCCTTAATTTTTGGCTTGCAGACGTGTTTTCTCCTTCCGTCTTCACCTGGTGTTCCCTGTGTCCATGTTCTGATCTCTTGTAAAAACATCAGTCACTTTGGAGATTAGGGTCCACTTAACCAGCTCATTTAACCTTAACTGCTTATTTAAAGGGTTTCCCTGGTGGCTCCGACTGTAAAGAATCTGCCTGGAATGCAGGAGACCCAGGTTTGATCCCTGGGTCAGAAAGTTCACCTGAGAAGCCAGTGACAACCCACTCCAGTATTCTTGCCTGGAAAATACCATGGCCTATTTAAAGGCCCTGTCTCCAAATACAGTCACACTTTGAGGTGCCAGGTAAATTTTGAGGGAATGCAATTCAGTCTGTAGCACCATGTTGGATTTTCTTACTGTTAAGCTTACAATGGAAAAGAAATCTTATTGAGAGGGCATTATTTTTGACAGTCTACTTATTTAAAAATTAATACTAATTCTGGTTTTATATAATAGAGATGGATAAATTTAGTGTACTAAAAAGAGCATTAAAAGAACCAAATCTGAGTTCTCGTCGCTCACTTTCTGCTGGTGTGAACTTAGGCAGATTACTTAGCCTTTGTACCTTTCCTTATCTAGTTAGGGAGAATCCTGCCCTACACACTGAAGATGCCTGTGAGTTTCCAGTGATGCAAACCTGAGCCTGATGCAGGAAGGATGAGTCCCTTTTGGTGCTGGGATTTCATTGAGTGGCAGAGCCTTATACAGGCAGTGGCTCTGTCATTTTAGGCATTGCCATGTTTTGCTTTGATTTTGAGATCCTAAGTTTAGTTTCACTTACGTAACGTCAGTTGGGAAGATTTCCGTTTTTATGTTTTTTTCAGAACACTAGCATCTCCCAGCATATGTAAAGTTTTATAAAAAGCACTGCTGAAGGGTTAGTGGCTGTTCCGTACTTTCCATTTTACTGTGACCGAGAAGTAGACTATAAAGGTAATCTTGATGGATAAAGCTTTGCTTACGTTCTCACACTGTCATAGGGTTCGTGAACACTGAACTGCCTCCCGAGTGCTTTTGTTAAGCATGGTGCTAGAGGTTTGCGGTGTCAGCTGGGAGCCCGATTCAGAGTAATTTAAACAGCGTCCACGTTCAGAATGATTTGCCACCTGTGAGGGGAGATGTGTCTTTAAACCAGGCCAGTTGCACCCCATGAAATGTAACTGTTCTGTGCAGTAGAGTAAGGACCACTCTCCTCTCTCCCACCCCAGGCGAGGCCTTGGTTCACTGTGTCTTTAATCACCACTGTGGCTTTTTCTGTAATTTGGTCTGAAACCGGTCTCTCTTTGGAGAGGTTTTAAAAGTTAATTATGTTTCTGCATGGTCGCGGGGGTGGTGTGGAGATTTATGGGAATTAAAATTCACCTTAGTGTTTGACATCCCATCATTACTTTCTGGTATGGATTTTTAACATTGGGTCCTACACTCTAAGTAATGTTAACAGCTTTATTTAAACTACAACAAAATTTCATTTTCTTTTCATGGGTGCTAAAAGAAATAAGATTGTGAGAGAATGGTAGCTGATAACTGTGCCATTGCCTGTGTTCTTCCCGTGGGGTGCCTGGGAAGTGGTTGAGGGTGTGTTTTTCCTCCTGAGAAAGTGAAGACAGCAGGCTGCCTTCCTCTAAAGGGTTAACATTTAGGGAACATTCTAGACCTTTGATCTAGAAGTTATAACTGGAGGTGAGGGTTTATACAAACTTAAGAGTGAAATTTCAAATGTTGCTATATTCTAAGTGTTTATTATAACATGTACATAAGTCAATTCTAAACGAATTCAGCTTTAATGCTCTTCAGATAGTAGTAGAAATATACATTTGCCTGTAGTGTATTTTGTAAATGTGGATAATATACAAATAATATCATAATATACCTAAAATACTGTATGGAACAAAACAGGTATACATTGTTACTTTGCCCTTGAAAATTCTCTACCCTTCAGTGAATTTTTAAGTCTCCTATGGAAAATTGATCTTTTTTTAAAAAAGTTATTAATTTTGATTGGAGGATAATTACTTTACAATATTTTGATGGTTTTTGCCATACATCAGCATGCATCGGCCACAGGTATACATGTTTCCCCCCATCCTGAACCTACCTCCTTTCCCACCCTATCCCTCTGGGTTCTCTTCTCTCTTTTCAGATAATATAAATTGATACAGTGTACTACAACCTCAGAGAGACACTTCACTGAGATGGCTCCTAAAACTTGTGGTCACTGTTATGTGGTTAAATTTACCAGTGCATGAGTTTTATGGTGGTTATAAGTTGGGACTTTGGGGGACACTGTGGTTCAGCAGCTGGACTTTACAGGGTAAATACGCAAGGCCTAACAGGATTAGCATCAGACAGATATCTGCGCTCTGCTCTCTGTTCTCTGTTTGAAAATATCTCTGTGCTCAGTTTTCTTTCTTTGCATGATTTGTTTTTTTAAACATCTCTGAGAAAGGCAATGCCAAAGAATGCTCAAACTACCGCACAATTGCACTCATCTCACATGCTAGTAAAGNATGCGAAGAGTTGACTCATTGAAAAAGACTCTGATGCTGGGAGGGATTGGGGGCAGGAGGAGAAGGGGACAACAGAGGATGAGATGGCTGGATGGCATCACCGACTCGATGGACATGAATTTGGGTGAACTCTGGGAGTTGGTGATGGACAAGGAGGCCTGGTGTGCTGTAATTCATGGGGTCGCAAAGAGTTGGACACGACTGAGCAACTGAACTGAACTGAATTGAACTCATTTGTTTATCGAGAATAAGTTATGATTTCCTGTTCATTAGGGAAGGGTAACTTTTTTTTTCAAAAAATACCTCAGAATAAGTGACCTTATTTAAACTACAACATTTAAACTAGTAGCAGAGTAATTTGGATAGCAGTTAGCTTGTATCTGTTCTAAGTATTAGTATGTCTCAGGCTTCCCACTGCTCACCTGGCTCAACAAGTTACCTTATGTCAACAATTACTTTGGCTGATGAACATGAAGTTTATGAGGGTGTTTGTTCCTAACCAGTATCATCCCCACTAGACTGTGCCCCCTGGAGTGGCTTCCAACTGCCATATAAGCATTTTAGTTCTCTGTGACACTAAAGAGGGGTGTAGTGTAACTTTTAGAATGAGAAAACTAAGTGAAATGTAAATTGCAGCATGTTCTCAGTCAAAAGTCTCCCAGCCAACCACCACTGCTAATACATTGGAATCCGCTAGGGCTGTTACTGCCCAGCCTCCTCCAGCCAAGGGCTTTCTGCGAGGCAGCAGGACAAACTCGTGTTCCTTGTTTTAGCAGGATTTGTTTGGTTGTGGTCGGGACCTGTCTGGTTGGGTTGTCATACCTGTGCTTCTCAGGTTTTACGCACCCTTGATATAGTTTTATCATGAGGTGCAAAGTTAGATTTCAAGTTACTTACCATTGCTATCAGAAAAATCCAAAATCTTTCCCTCAGTTTCTGTGTCTTTATAATTTAAAATATTCAAAAATGGTTTGTCATGTGTTTCCAAAGTGCTCAGAGCCGTTCTGATTTCACATGGAATAAGGGTAAAAGGCCTGCTTTTTGTCTAGACGCCGTCTTACTGCAGTACCTCTGTTCTCCTATCTCTGTCTCCTTTGGAGAAAAGACCAACTTTACCTGCTTTATCTTTCTGATGTGGCAGAATTTACTGGATTTCAAAACATTTTAAATATTTTGAGGAGAGAAACTATTAAAACGGGACCTTTGTGTACCAGTTTTTAAAAATATTTCCATTATCCTGTGGAAAGCATCCTAGGTTTGGCATAGTAGTTTTTATGCTCCTTCAGCACTGAACTGAACTAGACATTTTTCAAAGTTTATTTGAAGCTTTTACTCTGAGGCTGATTGTTAATTTTTCCAAGAAAATTAAGTTTGTTTTGTAGCCAACCGTATTAACAAATGGGGCTTCCCTGGTGGCTCAGATGGTAAAGCGTCTGCCTGCGATGCGGGAGACCCGGGTTTGATCCCTGGGTTGGGAGGATCCTCTGGAGAAGGAAATGGCAACCCACTCCAGTTTTCTTGCCTGGAAAATCTCATGGATGGAGCCTGGTAAGGCTACAGTCCATGGGGTCGCAGAGAGTCAGACATGACTGAGTGACTTCACTTCATATTAACAAAATTCCTTTGTACTTTGTAGAAATCATAACTTCCATAAATTAGACATACCTTTATTTTTTTTTTTTCAGGGTCATGTTAATATAATTTTGTGCTTAATTTATTTACTTTTTATGATCTTTAAAGGTGAGATTTTAAGATTCTTGTGTCACAGATTTTTTCAGATAGTAATGTCCTATCTAGTCCCCTGGGAAGTACTACCCAGAGTACTACTCACACCTTTTGAAAGAGTTTTGGTGTGAGTTATTTTGAGCAGAAAATCCCCCCAAAGGGAAGTATATGAAAGTATGTTACTGAAACAAGGAGTAAGCTAATACAGTGCCTAGGTTACTTTTATGTATTAGGAGGAACCCTGAGCAGATCCATCTCAGGTTCACCCGAGAGTCCCATCTTTAAATGGCTCTCCACCTTGGGAGCTGTCTGCCCGCTCCCGAGTGCCTGACAAATGTGTGTGAAGCTGAGTGCTTGGGCAGAGGCCCAAGTGGAGTCAGGAGGGCCTCCATTAGGGCCTCTCACTGCCTGCCGGGCATGTCCATAATACTGTGACTGGTGTCACTAAGAATTGGTGCCGTCTGTCACCTGTCATCCCTCACGGCATCTGTAAAGTCGAGGGAGCAGCCCAGGCCTCAAGGGCCAGTGGTGAGTGTAGTCCCTGGTAAAGAGATTTTGTCCTGTCTGCTGGACATTGAGATGGCACTCACATCTCAGGTCACAATATCCACCTACCCCGAACTTCTTCCTGGAAAGAAGAATGAGATAAATTGCTCTCTTTACACAAAGATCAGTTGTGTAACCACTGTCTCAGTTACACTCCTATTGTGAATGTTCAGGAGGCCCCAGAAGAAAATGGTCATAGACAAAAAGTGTCAAGTGCAGATCCCAAGAGAGCACGGTGGATTTACAGCTTTGAGAGATGGTCCTCCCTGACTGTTAACGGAGAATGTGTTTGATGGTGGGTTTGCTGTGGTGGCTAGGCACACTTCTCATTTTTCAATGTGGGATTCTTTCTCTGAGTGGTGCCTGTGAAGGCCAGTGAGAATCTAATAGCTCCCTTTCATCTTAGCACCACACATTGGTGACCAGGATTGCAGAGGAAAGAGCAGCTACCCAGCCCCAGGTTGCCTGTTGGAGCTGATCGCGAGGCAGGTACATTTACTGTGATGAAATGTTAGCTGATGCAACCATTTTCTCTCACACAAATTAGTCCCGAGCCCCTTAGTGCTTTTATTTCCCTAGCCCTAGAGTGAAAACCACAATCACAGAAGACTAACCAAAATGATCACATGGATCACAGCCTTGTAAAACTCAACAAAACTATGAGCCATTCTGTATAGAGCCACTGAAGACAGATGGGTCATGCTGCAGAGATCTGACAAAACGGGGTCCACTGGAGAGCAGAATGGCAAACTACTTCAACATTCTTGCCTTGAGAAGCCCGTGAACAGTATGAAGAGGTGAAAAGATACGACACGGAGATGAGCCCCCCCCCCCCCCCCCCAAAGAGGGAGGGCCTCCAGCCAGC